>VUQG01010521.1:4082-19777 GCA_015106755.1 Etia nguti | reverse complement strand
CCCCCCCCCCCCCACTTCACTTTCACTAAATCCCTGCTCGGCTACCCTCTTCTGCTTCTCCTCCATATTACACTGCAGTGTAATACATCTTTCCTTTACCCACTTCTGCCTCTCTCATAATCTCTCTTCCCTTCTCCTTCAGTCTCTCTCTTCACTTCCATATCCAACTGAGACTGACTGTATATGGTTTCAATGAGATCACCTATTACAATCCAACAGTGATTTTATTTTGCGTGGCTAACAGTCGAATCGCTGCCAGTAAGAAAAACGTATAAGATAAACTTGTAAATAGAACCAGAAGAATTTACTTTAATTAATGTTTTTAAAACTTTAACTGTGGTTTTATTTCACTTCGCTCTGAGCCAACATTTGGATCAGATATCTGTCGGGTCCTGACTCAAAAAGCTGAATAAGGTATTCTGATAACAAGCCAGTCGGTTTTATTTGTGATGATTTTTCATCTTCAGACTCAGCTTTGAGTTTTGTTTATTTAAATTTTCTATTTGTTCCTTGGTTTGCTTGGTGTTTCTATTCTCAGGTTTTACTTTCACCTCCTCTTGCAGTCTTCTTTCTGTTGTACTTATTTGATTTGTGATTCGTTTTTTTGCATTAACCCCCAGCTTCCCTGTGTCTCCTGTTGAGTCTCCATCTCTGTGTTCAGTGGTTTTTATTGGTTACTTCCAGTTTTATTTTGGTAGTTTTGATCGTCTGTGTCTTGTATTGAGTTTAACTTTCCTTTTCTCGTTATCCCTGATTTTTTCCCGCTGTGATTCCGACGGCCTCGTTACCTTGTGTATATATTGTCTAAGTCTCCCCTTACTCTTTGTAGTGTGGTCTCTGACCGCTGTGTGGTCCCTGCTCCATAGTTCCTGCAGTCCTTGATGTGTGTCCCCTGGTTTGTGATCACCTTGCCGATTGCTTTTGGACTTTGTTATTTAGAACAGCCGGAAAAAAAAAAGTTCGCTTTCCATTCCACCCCTGTGTTCTGCAACCTGCCTGCCACACAGCTGTTGTTCTTTATTAACTAAGATAAACGTTGGCAGCAGGAGAAGTAGGAGCTTCCTCAATGCTAACATAGCGCAGAGGTCAGCATTTTATCCCTGAAACACCAACAACTTTTCCTTTCTTTCTTGCAATATTTTGAGTTTAACTGTTGTGAAGTAACAGTTTATAAACTAATTTTTAAAATCCTGGCCCTACTGTTATCATTTACATTCAAGTATTAAGTATTTACTCAATTTTATTTTCCAAAGTTAGGAAAGTAAACTGCCTTAAACATAAATGATTCTCAGTGACTCCTTATCAGTCACTGATCAGTAATCCACATCAGCAGATATCCAAAGCCAACCTACTGATATTGTATAAGAGCAGGAAAAAGTTAGATTAATCCATTGCTTCTCTCAAATCTAGTTAAAAGGAAACTGCTAAGATATTTGTCAAATAAGCTAAGACAGTCTTACCGCCTTCACACTGAATGATTTTGCTTACATGTCACCCTTCAATTCTTCTCAGCAGCACAGTGAAAATGTCCATAGTACTTTGATGGTGTCCCAGCAGCTCTTTCACAGTCAGACAAATCAGCATGAAATACACAGCAGGGCGGGCAACATTCATCTGCTTCAGCAATAAACACACACACACACACACAAACTCACAACTCTCCCAAACAGCCGTCTGGGTGCCTTTAAATCAGTGAAGCATTGCAGGCCGAGACACATGAAAGGAACAAAACTGCCATAATAAGCTGGAGGGCAAAAGCTGTGTGGGTGCACGATCGCATGTGCGTGTGTTGATGTGTTCGACTCAAAAATTTCAAAAGGGAAAGATGCACATCCGACGTGCACGGTCATTTTCCTCTCTGACACAGATTGTGGCCGTGTCCTTACACTTTGTGCTGGTTCGGCTTTGCTTTTCTTCCACGGCCGGCTGTGTGATTCTGTTTCATAGTTTTACTCAAATCAAATGTCATTTCACACAGTCAGTGGTTTATGAAGATTAAAAATGACTTCTCAGCGTAAAAACAGTATCAGTAAAATGTGCTTCAAAGTAAGACGCGCATATTTTATTATTAGTTGCATAATTAGATCGTAGATTTTCTTGACCGGTTCTAGTTTAATTTTTAAAAAAATGATACCTGCTGATTCCAATTTTGCACGATTCCTTTTTTCCCTGAAGACTATCAGTGACAGCACACACATACCTGTTCAACTTTTTCCTGTACTTCAAACAATACCGACTAATCTGTTGGAGCTAACAGTTTAATTAACTGAAATTAAAGCAATGTGAAAAAAATAAAGAAGGTTTGTAGAGTGGTACATCGCCCCCAAGTGCCAACAAAACCAAGCTGAAGCATAAAGGCCAAAAACTGCAGTTCTTCTAATGACCACTTGAGGCTGGCTCTGAAAGTCATCCCACCAGACTCCTGTGTTAAAATGTCCGATTTCACAGCTTTAAAAATTACGTTTACAGCCTGGTACTAAAACGACTTAGTTCTCTAGACTTAATTTCCCCCTTTCATATCTACTGAACACAGGGTTATTTTTTTTTTTATAACTTTTTTATAACTCATGAATCTGGACATTGTTAAGCAACACCTGACAGGTGTGCCAAAACAGGCCTCTGTAGCCAGCAGCTGTAAACCACGCTTCAAGAGTTCTCCAAGCGTGACTGGAAAATGTTTGTGGTGTTGGTACTTTGTGGGCCATTCCTAATAGATTGATCTGAAAATTAACCTGCTAACCTAGCTTGTTAGCACTGGCTGACAGCTTAGCCGTCCACCCTGTGATCAAGTGATCAAGGTATGGTCACTTCTGGCTCTAAAAGCCCAATTCAGTACCAATATGCAATGGTGTGGAGTCATAAATCTGCCTCAGATATTACTAAATTACAGTACTTTAGTAAATGCACTTTGTTAATTTGAGCACTGCCCCTTTCCTGGGAAGCCAAAGGCTTTAAACAAAAAGACCCTGATCAGCAGAACACTTGCAAAAGCCCTAACAGAAATGTTGCATCAAAATCAAAAGGAGGTCCATTTCCAGGCCAAACCACCACAGGCCTGCAGACATGGCCTCAGCTGATCAGCAGTGAAGAATCAAGTTCTTAACACTTTCCTTGACTTTAAATGCTGAGTTGTTGGAGGTTAAATTTCTGCCTTAATTACAAGCTCATTGTCACAGATTTGCTCCGAAACAATGAATTCTGATTTTAAGCAACATATTTGAGATAAATATACCTCACAACTCTAAATATACCTCACAACTCTAAATATACATTTCAAGCTGCAACAGACAACATTTAGAGAGGCCAATTTTTATATGTCACGGTTGCAGATCTTAATAAGCAATAACAGCACAGTCTACTCTGAGCACTGAGTTACACAAACATGAGCTGAAGTAGCTCAGTAAGAGATGGTTCAGATAGGAAATGCCTGGGAGATGCTGGCATGCCTTGAAAAGGTTTCCAAATTATGTTTTTGAAAACTAACTTTGTTCTTTACAAACTGGAGAGTCTCCAAAACAAGCATTTGTGTGCCTGAGTGCAGCTGCAGATAACAGAGTGCTGAAATCCTCTATTCAGGAAAACTTAATTACACGCTGGGAAACGGGTGTCACGTCTGCACGTGTTTTTTTACATGCTTAGCATAGCTCAAATCACAGCACACACTAACACATATGAAAGCCACACGTGCACACACACACACACACACAGAAACTATTCACATCCGGCCTCAGCAGGCCTTCGGTTACATAACAAAAGAGAGAGAGACACACATTTGAAGATGAGGACAAGCAGCTGAACAGCGAGAGGGGGCACATCAGCCTGACTCAGTGAATCCGTCAGTTTCGAGAAATGACCACTACGCTGAGGCTTTAGTCCTGTAATGCCATGACGATTAGCTCAGCGGTCACAGGTCCTCCTTCACACCGACTGGTGACGCAGACAGCGTCGGCACAGATTCATGCTTTGCTAACACGCTGCTGCTTTAAGTGGCTTTCACTGTGAACAGTGTGAGCTGCTCTGACAGTCAACAATAACTTTACGTAAGACAAAACAACCAAATTGCATTCCAAAATTCAGAGTTCTGGAAACGTGTGACTTTAGAATAAACCGCATATCCACCACAACATATTTATCAGCAGTCAGAGCTTACACAATAACCTGCTGATGGGCTGAAAATGGCCAGTTGGAACATTTTAACATATTGTGCAACTTAAAGAACACCAGATAAACGCACTGCTATTGTAAAACTTATGTCGATTCTATAGCTGCACCCCAGTATGAGTGTAATGACACGGTTTGGGCCCTCGGGTTGACTTACGTTAATACTCTGAAGCTATAAGCATCAGTCTATAAGCCTGCTGATCTTCACATCTCTTGATCTCTTTCTGTCTTTAATCAGTGAGTTCAGTAAATTTCGCTGCAGCAGAATGTAAGGGCAGTTTGGGCAATGTTTTAACGACATAAAAACAGTGGGAGTCATAATACTCTTCAGTGTTTATCATGAGAAAATTGTTACGTTTTATTTTAGGTTCTGCATATTTGTGTATCTACTTCTATAATCTCTAAGTGGTCTTAAGAGCTTGAAAAGAAGGCAGCTGGTCAAGTTTCTTTTGAATACAATAGTGATAAAAACAAAGAAAATAGAGAGTATAAGTAAGACAGAGAACTGCGGAGGTCAGTAGGGCTGCATAAAGCTGACAGCTAGCTGTAAACAAATGGATTCAGGTTCTGGAGATTAGAAAGCAAAGCAGAAAAAAAAAAAATTACGTAACACATGCTGAGCTTTCTCCCTTCCGCTGCTTCCCTCCTGAGATTATCAGGTTGTCTAAAAGAGCACTGGGACAAGTAGACCACCTGGTGTATTAACATCTTGCATGACTTATTATTGCATAAACAATGCAGACAAAACATCTGGAGTCCAAAACAAGTATTCAGCTAATCACCAAATCATATAACAACTGACCTGTTAAAAAAAAACAAAAAAAAACCATACCACAAAATAGAAGAAATGTCACCAAGATATCACACAGTGATCCCTGAGAGAATGATCATTGTCGTCACTTTATGGCAGATTCTTTCATTATGTAATAATTTAGTTGTTAAAACTTATACATTAATGTAACCATGACACAACAATGCCTTTCAAATGAGTAATCTGCATCCCCACCATGTCGCATAATGTAATGTAATGCACCTCAACAGATCAACAATAATCCACAAAAAAGGCAGAAATAGGAAGGAACCTTAAAAAATAAAAGCCTCAGAAAGTACGCTACAGTAGAGCATCTCCATAAAACTGAATCCACTACGTTGCTCGAGTTTTTTGAAAAACATATTTACAATTTACTTCATTTTTTGCCTCTTTTTTCCCCATCGATGCTCTGACAACCAGATTGGCTTGTCTTTTTGAGTCAGGTCCAACTGACATCTGATCCAAATCTCAGATCAGTGCATCAATAACATTTTAAATCTCTTACTTCTTTGTGTTCTACATTACCTCTGATGCATAGTAGGGATGGGCAGATCAATACTAAGGATATGAAGCCTTGTTCCGAGTATCAGTAACCAACCTCAGTAGGGTCTACGGCAAAAATGGATCCATCCATCACTTATCAGATCAAACGTAGATGAAAATCAAGTTTCAGTTTCGTGTTATTTATGTTTACTGCTGTTCTGAGCATTTGCAAGGTTTTCACCTATTTAGTTCAAAGAATTCACCATCTTGAACCTTTTAATAATGGATCTGAACAATAAAAAACAAAAGCACTGTGTTTCATAACATTTCTCTTAATTAGTAGGGTACACTTCCTTTTCAAAAATACAAACATCATATTTTTATTTATTTGTATTTTTGTGGCTTCATCCACCCCATACTCATAACCTGCCTTTTAATAGTATCTGCTGCACACATTTATAGTTCTTCGATTCATCCAAGCTTTTATTTTGTAAATCTTTGGCGGAAGTCATCTCTTTACAATCTTCCTAAGCTGACGCTGCTCGCGTATCCCTGTTGTTTCTACTAATAAGGGATCAATATGGTGATGGCACGGTGCAGGCCGCTGGTGTAACCAGTGCAAATGATGCCGAGCAGTCGCAGTTTATTACCGAACATCGCGCCCTTCAGCCCGGAGCCCACGGCTCCCCTGAAGCCGCGGATAGATGATCGAACATGGATGATGTGTCAGACCGTTACCACGCTGCCTTTGTGCTGCTGCGATAAAAATAAATCCATGTTTATCACGTCAGAAGCCAAACGGGCACATTCATCCGCTGAAAACTGTCATTTAACCGTAAAAACAAGGCGTCTTCTAAGACGACACAGCGGTTTGAGGGTGACCATCGTCTGAAAGCAGTCTCCGTCCCTCCCGATCTGACTGAGCGAGGCATCATTTTTTCTGCCTCCGACGCGATGCTGCTGAGCGGAGCCGCTTCTACCCTTTTCACTCCGCACCTCCAACCAAATCGTTCACTAAAAAAAACAACAAAAATCGCAATTTAATGCACTAACCTCGTCTCGAGGGTCGGCGATGGTGTTGTTCTCGGTGAAACGCATGTACAGCTGTGGAGGAGCGAGGCTTGTTTTCTCAGCGACAGACTGCGGGGCGGACAGCGTCAGAGCGCTGCATCGCAGGATGGGATGGGCTGGGCTGGAGCGGCACGTCAGCCTGAAGTCACAGCCTGGTCCCAGACTGGATTATCTAACCCTGGGTGGGACAGCTGCCGCTCATTAATAGCCCTGTGACCTCAACCAGCGAAGCTTTACTTAGTTAATAAATGCACAGGTCACAATCGCATGAATATTGTACGAAGAAAACACAATCTATACTTTACTTGCCCCAAAAGTTGGGAAAGTCCTTTATGAAAACGGCTAAAATCCAACTTAAACACAACATATAACAAAATGTAACTTCTCCAGCGGTATATAATTCAGTAAGATACACTGTAATCATTTTGGCAATATTAAAAAAAAGCAAAAGAGTTTAATATAAACGTAAAAATAAACGATGTAGACATTTTTAAAATGACTAATAAAATTATATAATTTACAAAAAACTACACATTAAAAAAAATAGAACAGTAATATAAATAGCTCGGTATAACAGATTGCAAGGTGGTAATAAAATGACCTGGTGTACACAGAGTGTTTAATAAAAAGTAAAAAGAGAATATTAAAATATTGACAGGGGACAATAAATTATTCTTTACTCAACAGATCTGTTGCAGGGGCGCCTCCAGAATTTTTTATAGGCTTAACCATATGGGGGACACTAAAAATATTGGGGTGGCAAGCAGAAACAGAATTTCCAGTTTTATAATGCTGTTGTGAAATATAGGTTACTAGAAAAAAGAGAGAAAGAAAAGAATTATATGCCCAGTTAATTTCCTGCTATTAAAGTTGATATCGCTGAAAATAATTATATATGAAAACCAAATAAGATTTTGAAATCCATAATAATCTGTTTTAATCAATTAATTGATTGACTGGATGTCCCAGCCATCGCTATAATGATTCTCAGTAGAGCTGAGCACAAGCAGCTTAAGCTTCCCTCTCTAAGAATGGAGTTTACTTTAAGAGCAAACTTGTTCAGGAAAGGCAAACACGTGTTGGATCATGTAAGAGTGTGAACTGTTGCCTGTCTCTGTGTTGGCCCTGAGATGCACCAGTGATCTGTCAGGATCAAATACCTGTAAATAATATAGTAAACAAATGCTATCATCACTTTGGTCAGTAGTTCTTTCACTGGAAATACAACTTTGAAATTTCAAACCCCACACAGAGACCTTTACGTGTTTCAATGCCACGTGCTTACTGGTACAAAATAAATTCATCTTTCGACATCGCATTTATTCAAAATAGTTTTGTTCCATCTATTTTCGTGTCTAAAAAAATCATCAAGGTTCATGGCTCTAGCCTTTCTTGCCTCAGTGCTTAACTCCCCCAAACTGCTGAGTCCATTGTCACTCATCATGTTCCTTAAAGTAGATGTGATTAACTTTAGCACTGAAAAACTACGCTCACATGACACAGGTTACAGGTAATGCAAGTGCAATTGTGCGCAGTTAAAACATTTCACGAAACAGCTCCTTATACGGCTCAGGGAACACGATAAGCTCTAATAAACTTTTGTTTACGTTTTACAGTCGCTCTTTTTTTTTTTTCAAGAATTTGCTTTAGTTGAGGCATCTCGTATTTCAGATCGTTGATGGTGCTGTGTGTATACTGTGCAGCAAATGGAAAGATTGGGGATTTAAAGCTTGTATCCCTTTCATAATAACAGTTTCCTGATGAAAATCTTCTCTTCATCTCAGAGAGAAGTGATCAGTGATTGGAAGGAGTGTACCAATTTGAAATGATTCCTTGTCTGTGCTGACCTGTCGTTGAACTACTGGAGTGGAAATATAGTAGGCTTTAAGCCAGAGCTTGGTGTGACGTGACAGCCTGGAGATACATCACCAGTGTTACCACCAGTGTTTCAACAAGAGTGTCAATAGGAGTAACAGCTGTGCCTAAACTGAGCTGTGGGGACTGTAAAATATCAGACAGATGTTCGACCTCACCAAAAAACAAAACAAAAACAAAGTTATAAGAAGACAAACTTTAGATGTATTTGGGCTAATAGGCCTCTTGGCTCTACAGCTCTGTCACCATCTCCTTCCTCAGATAACTCTTTCAGCAGACGTACAATAGCAGGTAGTCTGTCCCTCACTGTTCTGCAAGCATTGTACCTTCATACCTACCGTGTCTCTATCAGCCTTTGTAACTTTCTAGTTGGACCTTAAAAAATTTCCCTTTGTACCTCTAGCCACTTTTGGTGCCAGAAACAAAAACATAAAGCTTTTGGGGGGAAAAAGCAAAAAACAGTCTGCTTCAGGAATGCATTTCACACTGTCAACTAATACTAAACTTAAACAATGTGCATTACAGCGAACATAAAAAGCTAATGGGGCTTCAGATTTAATGCATGCCTGCACACCTGTGTTCTTTCCACTCATTACTCAGACCCCATCATTTACAAGGTTACTGTTATACCACAAGGTGGTTTCTGTAGTCAGGGCCATACTTCTGCAGTATTTATATAATTTTCTGTGAAAGTGCTGCAGCATCCAGATGCTCTGCAGCTTTAAAGTTGAGGAAGCGCTCACACACTGACCCTTTATAATAATATGTTATTACAAAGGACATCTGCTCCTTCTTACTAAGGTCTTTGCTTTCATCCACTGTTATACTAAAAGCCTCACTTTGTGTAATTTCACTAATTATTGAGGAACGACCCATTTAAGCCAGGCAATCCATTATTTCATTTTGTGTAGCATGTCCAAGGTATGTGCCATTTCTTTGACTTGTCATTTTTCTTCTTACAGCGGGATGATGCTTTGCTCGTAGTTCCATAATTGACAGGAGATTTCCTTTATTTTCACCATCTCTTTCATTGTGAGCTCTCTGTGCTATGTTTTGACAAGCTGATTTGTTGTGTTGCAAAGTTATTGCATATGGTATGATTTTCTGTATTTTACTTTATATAGCCTGCATATTAGTATTAACAATAACAATAAGTATAATAATAGGCAACACAGGACTAAAAAAATCTCAAGTTCTTTATGGATGTTATTTTGTAAGCTTCTTTGATTACAAAAAACAAACAAAAAACCTTTCAGATGAAAAGTTCACAAAAGCATGTGAAGAAACCACTATTACTTTATCCATGACTTATGTTTGTTCAAAACATTTATGCATTGTGCTGAAGAAATATCAGCTGAAGATGAAATAGGGCTGGGCTGTTCTTATGTCTAATACCACTTTGTACCACAAGTTGACATCACACTTCATGAAATGTCAGTCAGTGCCTCCCAGCCTACCCATTAGAATCAGTTGATAACCTTTTCATGTTTTATTTTATTTTTTACTTTTATTTATTTTTTCAAGTAATGTTTAATACAATAACTACGCATGTTTTAAACCTCCATACTGTAACTATTTCCCAAGTAACAGGCCCTCAAAGTATAGGGAAAATTTTCACTATTTAAAAAGTTGTTTTTTTTTAGCATTTTTATTAACAATAAGCATTACAGTTTGTAGCATTTTTGAGTTTTCATGGCTTCATAACTAGAGAAGATGTGCACATTAAGTTCTCAGGTCTGAAAAGACTTTTTACAACGGCAGCCTGCGAAAGGCAGTGCCCCATCAGGGCAAATGGGGATAGGGGTAATAAGAAGCTTCATTTGGCTACTCCCATTTGTTTTTACCAGGTCACTACAGTAAACATATTTGATTTGGCACAGTTTCTTTACATCCGATGCCTTTGCTGATGCCATTTGTGTCTCGACCCAGTCTTAACTCAAGACATTTTAGGTGAATGTGTTAACCAGTGCTCTGTGAAGTGACTGCCAGGCTAAAAAGAAATATCAACACTCAAAGAACACAACACAGACTTGGAAAAAAAACTAACAAAGAAAACTTCAAAAAACACTGCCCCCTTTTGGTGTCATTAGTAATTACAAAACCTACCTTTTATACAGGGGGAAAAAACGAAGCAACTTTTAATATTAATAATAAGAAATGCCAAATTGAAAATGCTTGTACTTTAGGGTTTTTTTCTCTCTCACAGTGACAAATTATTTTGGTATGACATTCATTATATACTGCATACATGTCTGCTTCTTTATTTGTGGGAAAGAAAGTTCAGACTTTAAAATGAAACATTTTTATAACAATTTTATTTTAAGTTACAGTTTTTATGTTTGTTCACAAAGCCCATCATTGTACTCAGTCACAGAAATGTATTTATGCACCAAAATAACTGGATTTTTATAAAATTTGGAGTTTGAAAAAGACTCATTCAAATGCTGGAAAATAAGGATTTTCTGTTTGTTTCTTTTTTGTAAATTATTTATACCATAAACCACAAAATCACACATTTGGCTACAAACAAATATTATAAAATAATCCACCTGTAAATAAAAAAAAGGAGTTTTTCAACAAAATGCAATTTTGTTGTGTAACCTAACCATTAGGCAAACGGGACTCTCATTATTTTGTTTACTCTGATTTTCTTTTTCCTCATGCATGGAAGAGGTTTAGTTTAAAAAGTGCAAAAAACAAACAAACAAAAAAGAAACAAAAAAAACCCAACTTCTCAACAAAGATATAAACAAATGGCAAAGTTGTGCAGGTTGCAATGATTGCCTAAAACTGTATAATTAATTCTACTTGTTGAAAAGCAAGCTTATGGCATCTTCATTCTCATGCAGCTTGCCCAACCTACACAACTTTCTATAACATCATTATCTTAGTTCACAAAGATACGGGTCCTGGGTCAACAACCAAACATCTGAGGTTGAAATAAGAATATGTCTGATAAAGAAAAGCAGCCAAACAACACGATGAGCCTCAGCAAAAGACTGGAGGCCATGTAATCTTCCACAGACATGCCACTGCCAGGCCAGATGTGAAAAAGAGGAGACAAACAAACTTCTTATGGATTTTGCAAAAGATTAGTTCATTTAGATATCAATAATACTTAATTTAGCACTTAAAATTTAGAACTGATATTCAGCTCTGATTTGAACAGGTTAAAGTGCAGTATGACCTTAAAGCCCCATAATCATAATCTCATATACAATATATAGTATAATTTGAGGGATGATCATTTACTTTCAGGCTGGCTGTGGTTCAGGAGCTAGAGTAGGTCATCTACTAACTATCCCTTGCTGATCCACTCTGCATGCCAAAGTATCCTTTGGTAAGATACTGATCCTCGAGTTGCTTGATGCATTTAAATGTGAATGTTAGAATACAGAATACATTTAAACATAGAACTAAAAAAAAAAAAAAAAAACTCATACGAATGGGTGAATGAGACATGCTGTATAAAGTGCTCTGAGTACCAGTGTTGAAAATCACTATATAAGAACCAGTCCACTTTCCTTCCCAATATGTTTTAAACTCCAGTTCAGTCTGAGTGGGAATTGCATATGCTGAGCTCCATCTACTGGTTTCCTGATGTTATTGCAGTGGCCAAAGACAAAGATTCTTTTTAGAAAGTTACCCACAGAAACTAAAGCTGACATGACATTAATGTGAATTGGCCCAATTCCAATCCGGCCCTGATTTGTACAGCCATGAGCTCTATGGATAAAGATTATGTCAATTAGTGATCCAGCTATGTTTCAGTTCCATTCAAGCCCTTAAAAAACGCTCCCACTTGTCTTCATTTCTTATGTTATTCTTTAACATCAACATCAGCAAAAATATAAACTGTTCAAATATGTACAAAATCATGTATTGTTGTAACTGAAGGTTAAGGAGGAAGAAGCTTCGCATATCAATACGTGTCAATACATCACTCGCATTTCTAACTTCAGCTCTATAATCAGAAGAATGGTTTGGCTTTTTATCCACTTACATACAATGGTTATTCTAGACTCTGTTAGGACCTGGGCAAAAACCCACAGAGGGATGGGGTGGATTCATCACTGTGCTCATCACCATCATGTCATAAATCATCTGACACCAACAGAAGAATTGCATGCTCAGTCACATCACACAGGCTGCTCTGTTAGCTAAGTCAAAGTCAGAGTAAACAAAAGAAATAATGTTGTGCTACAGGCAGTTCTAATATTCAAGTGTCCCCAGTATTTAAGGATAGACTAGCAGCTTTTAACTATTTACCATTATATTTAATTGTTATGTGCCTAACTCACTGATTTATTGCTTCTATTGCTTTTATTTCTCCTCTTTTCTCTTTTTTCTTTCTCTTTCTTTTTATCTTGGTGTCATTTATATTTTTTACACAATCATAAATGCCACTTGCAAAGAGTGAGTGGAGTCAGGTGGGGCTCCCTTTAGAAGGTCAGGTCTCTCATACTTTGACTGCAAACTTTTCACACTTTGCCGCTGCTGGAAAGTTAAAGTTTGTCAGTCCTCAGCGCCACCCACTGGCATCACTAAGCAATTGCCTGGTTCAGAAAGAAGTCTCTTCTTTTCTGAACACCTGTGTGTCATAATGAATCTGCATCAGGTGCAATTAATCTGTCTGTTTCTTGTCAGTTGCTTTGGAACCGAGAACTTTGATTGGCTGTCAAGAGAAGATAAATTGGGTGCCTTGAAGTCCACCTGACACTGTGCTACAGAAGGAGGGAAGGAGAGTTGTGGTTGTTTTGTGTTGTGTTGGGTGAACAGACGCTAGATAGGGGCTTCTCAAGCTTACACCTGATATTATTTCTGCTTAAAGCAATGAGCTTTATATTTTGGTAATCTCAAATAATTATTTTCTTGAGACTTATGGCTTCATTTGATGTGCTCACAACAGTTTATTCAAATATGATTTTGTGTTTTAGTGTGTTGCTGCCATGGGTACTTCTTGTTGGGGAGCTTCAAGCAAGTATGAAACGTAAGTCTCATGTAAAGCTAGAATTTGAGTAAAGTATGATAAACATGGTTATTCACTGTTAAGTTTCATCTCTTTTCAGCTTCCTATCTTGGCTTTGGAAATCTTGATGCCAGTAAACCTGCACAGGTCTCAGGTGACCAGTTTCATCAATTGCCACACTGGTTCCAACCTCTGCTCCAGGACCAGGCCCAAATCCAGCCTCAGCCTCGGAGCTCTCTGGCTCCTAGCTCTCAGCCCAAGGTCCAACCCCAGTCTCGCAGCTACCTCCCCCAGCCACTGCTGCAAGCTCGCAGTTCTCAACTGCAAGTCCAGCCCCTGGTGCAGGCTCTCAGCTATCAAGCTCAGCCACATAGCTACTGGGCAGAGGCCCTTCCCCAGCTGCAGCCTCGCAGTCAAGGTCATCCCGAGACCCAGGGTCTCTTCCAGGCCCATCCCCAGGTCCTTCCCCAAACCCAGCCTCGGAGCTTTCAGAATCATCCCCAGATCCAACTACAGCCTCGCAGGTTTCAGGGCCATCCCAAGACCCAGCTGCAGTCCCAAACTCAGCCTCGTACCTTTCAGGGCCAACCCCAGGCACAGAACCAGTTGCAGCCTCGCAGCTTTCAGGGACATCCCCAGGCCCGTCCCCCGATCCAGCCTCGTAGCCCTCAAGGCCATCCCAAGACCCAGCTGCAGAGCCAGAGCCAGACCCAGCCACATCCCCGCAGCCTTCAGGGCTATCCCCAATTCCAGCCTGAGGGTCGTCCCCAGAAACAGTTGCAGCCTCACAGCTTTCAGGGCTATTCCCACCAGCCACAGCCTCGCATCTATCGGGGCTATCCCCAGGCTCAGCTGAAGTCCCAGCTGCAGTCACAGCCGCAGTCACGCCGCTTTCAGGGCTATGCCAATCCCCAGGCCCAGATCCAGGCCCAGCCACGGCCTCGTACCTTTCAGGATAATCCCCAGGTCCAGGCCCAGCCACGGCCTCGCAGCTTTCAGGGTCGTTCCCAGGTCCAGGCCCAGCCACAGTCCCGCAGCTTTCAGGGCCATGCCCAGGCCCAGATCCAGGCCCAGCCTCAGGTTCGTACCTTTCAAGGCCATCCCCAGACCCAGCCTCATAGCCATCAAGGCCATCCTGAGACCCAACTGCAGAGCCAGAGCCAGACCCAGCCGCAGCCTCACAGCTTTCAGGGCTATGCCCATCAGCCACAGCGTCGCAGGTTTCAGGGCCATCCCAAGACCCAGCTGAAGTCCCAGCCGCAGCCCCGCAGCTTTCAGGGCCAGGCCCACATCCAGACCCAGCCGCAGCCCCGCAGCTTTCAGGGCCAGGCCCACATCCAGACCCAGCCGCAGCCCCGCAGCTTTCAGGGCCAGGCCCACATCCAGACCCAGCCGCAGCCCCGCAGCTTTCAGGGCCAGGCCCACATCCAGACCCAGCCGCAGCCCCGCAGCTTTCAGGGCCAGGCCCACATCCAGACCCAGCCGCAGCCCCGCAGCTTTCAGGGCCAGGCCCACGCCCAGACCCAGCCGCAGCCCCGCAGCTTTCAGGGCCAGGCCCACGCCCAGACCCAGCCGCAGCCTCACAACTCTCAGGCTGAAAGCTATCAGGCTGATTCACTGCCACAACCTCGTAGTTCTCTGGCCCAGCCGCATGCTAACAGTGCTCAGTCTCAGGCCCACCTAAAGCCTCGCAGTCATCAAGTTCAGGCCAAGACACGGCTTAATCGTTATCCAGCCTATCCACAGGCCCATTCTAACTATCAGGCTTGGCTCCCAGTACAGGCACGCAGCTATCAAATCCATCCTCGGATGATGCATTACCAGCACAGACCTAATCTTCAGCCTTGGGTCAGGGCAACTGCCACAAACCATCAGATTCTGCAAGGGGCTTAACCGAAGAGGTATACTCTGTAAAAGTAGTTGGTGTTACTTACCTGCATAAGATCAACACCACTAATCATCTTTCTCATTTTAGGGCCAACGTCAGAAGATGGATCATTAACTGCATGGATGGGATTAAACTGATCTTTGGGGGGGAAATGTAAATAAATCTGTCTAGATAAGTCTGTGTGTGGGCTAGCTTATTTATAGTTCAGTCTCAGAGTTGTGACAGCAAGTCATGCAGGTGGTGGTTATGTTTCAAATTCTGAGCTCAAACTAAAGCCATTCATGTGCAGCATCTACAGCAGGAAAATTAGATCTGCTCTGAAAGCATGAGTGATGCTTAATGACCTGCTCTTCATTCTGCTGGCAACCCAGTTCAACTGGGACAAGCTCTTTTTTTTTTTTTTTTTTTTTTTTTTTTTTTTTTTTTTTTATCCTCTG
>VUQG01010515.1:0-10299 GCA_015106755.1 Etia nguti | reverse complement strand
ACACACGCGCGCACGCACACACACACACACACACACACACACACACACACCCACGCACACACACACACACACACACACACACAGCAGATTAGAAAAGCTGATTTATTGGTTGTAAAATGTTAATATAGCTATCAGCCGTGCTCATGAATTGTTAATTAAGGCCTTGACATGCTCGTCACCTAAAATGTTAATGAGGTGAGATTGCGTCAGGGCCAAGAGGTCTCTGTGAGCTACTGAGCAAAGACAACAGATGAGCCGAATTCACGAGCACCCCCAGTACCACCATCACCCACCATCCTCCCTCCACACACACTATAATAGGAAAGGCTGACAGCACCTGAGATGGGTCGTGCCCATTTGGTTACAGAGTAATTAAATTAATGAATAGTAATGTGGGAATTGAGTTAGCAATGTTTCAATAGTGAAAGAAAATGGTAAATATGATCTATTTTTACCCACTACCAGCCTGTATATGTAGTGACCTGTACTAGTTGACTGATTGGAAGGAGTATTTAGTGTTTATTTACTACTTAGGAGAACGTAAAAATGATAATACAATTTCACCCTACTCTAAAATAGTCCAGATTGAAGGCAACTGCTGTATGTCACTGTTATAAGGCAATTCCAGTGTCTTCAGCAGTACCTTAACCAGGCTCCATCCTGATTTATCCACTTTAATAATAAAGGACACTTTGATTTCCGCGAGTTCAACTGTAAAATTTAATGTCAAACAACAAGTAAGAACAACGGCGAGAACTGCATCTGTGTTTGATTAGTTGAAATGCCAGCTGTAGGAGAGGCCGGGTTAATCAATGACATTAAAAATCAGTTTGTCATAAAACTCTGTTGTGTCAAAGTAAAAAGTAAAATCCAACAACAAGCCTTACTGACAGAGTCCTGTCAAATTTCAGCTGCGCTTTAAAAACCCCCAAAACACAACACAGAGTCTCAGTTAAAGCAGTTCTTGAGTAAATCTTTTGCTCTGCTCTGCTATAACAAGCAGAAATAAACTTGCATGCTTGTTTAGATACTACTTGAGTCCCACTGCAAATGAGACTTGGCCTGCCTCTGAATTAAATAAACGCTAATTGTATACACATGGATTGATTACTAATTGGGCCTGCAATGGACAGACTCTCAGGGGACAAAAGTCACAGGAGGCCTCCTTGGCCAGAGTCTTTGTATCGTGTAGAGTGACAGTCAGCTTGTTTTGTTGCAAAGGTAGATCAAAAAGCTACACGGAATATCAAAGACTGAAAAAAAACAGATACAGCTCCACTACACAGAGACACAGAACGACTTTCTGTCTCTTTGAGTCTTTCTGTATGAGTTTGGGGGTGTGCTTTCATGTCTGTGCCAAGGGGCCAGTCTCATAATATAGCTACGTGTATGGCCTACAGTATAATATTTACAATATACTTGTTTTTGTTTTTGGATTTAGGATTAGCAGAAAGAAAGAAAATCATGTTTCTTCTTAGAAAAAGAAAACAAAGTAGTAAAATATTAAATCCCTAATTTTTAAACTCAAATGACAAAAAGGTGTACCTTATAAAGTGGCTAGTGAGTGTATTTCTTAAACACACTGTCTGTCTGCTCTTTAGCCAACTCAGGCCTGTCATTTATAAACACTCACCTCTGGTTTGCCTAAGGTAACCTGTTAAAAGTTCATTCATGACGCTCAGGGAGGGCTCTGTGGAAGAGCTAGCATGTGGAATAATATCAGAGCAGAGATTTCCTGTGTTGCTTTGAAAAGGGCAGACTCCAAGTTTTTGCTGTTTATACAACAAGTTAGTGAATAGAGAGACATGAGCCATGGTCTTTAGCTCGTCTTAAAGGTTTTATATGTGGTAGTGGCTAATTACAGCCTTTCAACTATTAACTTATTCTGAAGACCTAATTTGGATTGTCTGAGCTCATTTTTCTTTTAGCTGTTGCTGACTCTGACAAGGTCAATTCCTGTAGTGAAATCCAGACTCAGTTGCCAGTTTATTAAGCACGACTTGTTAAATTAAAAGCAGTCTGATTCAACAGTTTTGCAATAAGTGGTGGCTTCACAAAGACATTTCAGAGTCCTTTTTGCTATTACACATCCTCATTTAAGTGGTTGACAAAATATTAGAAGCTGTACACTGTAATACCCTACAACACCTCTTTAAGACAGTTTTAAGATATGAAATTGGCTTTATTGTTGTAATAGATGTTAGTTACAGCTAGCTGGCGGCTTAATGCAGACACTCATGTGTGAATATGCTTCATGAAAAATTAGCTGTTGTTGTTTTTAGGGTGTTTTTGTCTCCTTTGCTTTCTTCATCTTTAAGTGTATTGTGAGTATACGGTTATAGCAACTTTTGTCATTTTCAAGATGAACTATGACAATCACATTTTTTTTCATACACTTGACATTTAGCTTGACAATGAAGGAATTTTTTTTCCACTCAGTAATGGGATTACGGTGGCTGCTTGCTGCTTTGTGTCCCAGTTACATCTAAACCTCCAAGCCTCTTGTTCACTCAGCCTCTCTCACCTGGCCCTTATCCAGTGCTTATGGTCAGCTTTAGCTAATCACAGCTGCATACCAAGAGACTGCGAGCTCAGTGTCATAAATTTGTGAAAAAGTTGCTCCTGTAGCTCACACGTCTTTGTCTGCTGATTTCTAGGTTTCAATTTATCCAACTCGGCTCGGTATATTGCTTTGCAGCAGCTGAAGGTGCTTTATCAGAGAACGGCCATGCGATGCCTGACGAGTGCAACATCTGGATAAAAGGTGAGAAGGTGATACTTAGAGCTCCAAGTAAAATGTATTTTTGACTAAACACTGTTAACGTGGACAATCATCAGACTTTGTCATTAAATCACAAAAGAGCAGAATTAATAATATAATAACAGTATTTTATATGTGTAATAAAGTACTGTATATCAGTGCTTTATAAGAAAAAAAAAATAACAGATGTTCAGTCCTCTGGGAGAGCTATGCAAATCTATCTATAAAGGAAAATTGTTGCTGTTGTAATTAGTTTTTTTTAAATTATTTATTTTGTTCCAGCACATGTAAAAGTTTTTGGTTGTTTATTCTGTACAGTCTGTTTGGCTTCTGCCCACTCATAGAAAGTGTTCATTAAATACTAGTCATGCTGTGGTCTGAGATGTGTAGTGGTGTCCCCCACACTCCTGTGTTAAACTAGGACAAGGTGAATTTCACACACTGGTTATAGCTTTGACTATAATGTGACTTTGGGTAGGGTTGGTAATCTTTAGTGTCATAACTGAACTGCACTGAGCTCGGGTTGGAAGGATGAGTTCAGAGCCTGGAGGTGACACACCAGCTCCGTATATGAGTCTGTTTCTTTTCACATAAGTCTTTTTATTTGGTTTTGTGATCAAAGTACATTTTGGCCTTTCAAGACTAACTGTTTTAGTTAAACTGTTTAAATCAGTTATCTTTCAGCTAAGGTCATACAATACAGAGTAACCAGAGAAAAATAAATAAATCCCTTTTCCACTTCTTCCTGATATACTCACATACAGTTTTTTGAAGGTAGGGAGGTAACTTGTTCCTGTTTGTGGCAAGCTCTTCAACCAACCACAGCCTATACCCATATGTGGGTACAGGCTGTCTCATTTGCTCCAATCTTTTCATGTAATTGCAGACTGACTCAGAGATGCTGTGATCAGGGATCTCTGGGTCTCACACCATTTGCTGTAGGACTCCTCCTGACTCTATTTGTGGGGCTGCTGTCCTATACTGCTGAATGAATTTGACTGACAACTTCTCCCTGAGGGATGTAAAGTGAACAATGAATAATTCTGCCATAATATTATTGTCTGTGCTTGTAATTGATTTGGACCATATCATGCAGGAATGCTATACACATAGACATTGTATACTGAATACCAGCACAATATATTCGGACTTTAATATTGCCTCGATTTAAGATGGTCATTGTTAACCAACACCTGCCATCAGCCATTCTGTTGGATTGATTTGTTGCATGACCTAGTTTTGGCTAGGCTTTAGCTGTCAGACAGATGGCCTCACATTTGACTCTCAAATATTTTGATAATGCAGAAGAGTTTGAAGTCGACTCTTGCAAAGCAAGCTTAAATTCAAACCCAAATCACTGCTTCACCGCCATGTTTGGCAGTTGGCATGACGTGGTGGTGTTCATTTGCTGTGTTTAATTTTCGCCAAACATGGTGCTGTGTTTATTGTAAAACAAGGTCATTATTCCAAAAGTCTTGTCTTTTTCCTCTCAACCCTTCAAAATAAGTCCAATTTTTCAGTCTTTTTCTAATTGTACTGTCATGAACTTCAAGATTTCACATGCTAACTCAGGCTTGTAGAGTCTGAGATGTAGCTCTTGGGTTTTTTTCACTTTCTCTTAGCATTGCATGACCTGACTTTGGGGGGAATTTGCTTGGATAGCCACTCCTAGGAAAATTGGCAACTGTCGTGAATGTTTATGACTTGTGAATAATGTTTCAGAGTGTAGAATAATGGAGTTCAGATTCTTTCAAAATGGCTCTTCACTGATTGATGGACAGCAAAAATTACTTTTCTAAGTGCCTTGCATTCCTTTGCATTGTATTAACACACACCTAAATGCTGCAAACCACCAACTGCCAAAGCGTCTGCTTTTACAGTGGTGCGCACACTTGCTGTTGATCAATTAATCAAGTGCAACTGATTAGCATCATCATCACATGCACTCGATGCTGCTGATTACCGTCTTAATTCCCACACAGCAATAAGTGTTTAGTTACTTTTTGACAGGACTGTGCTGTACTCTGTTTTCCATTAACTAACTTCAGGGGTCCTTTTTTGTAAAGCTTACTTATGTATTGTGTGTTTTATGTTTAGAACAAATACCACATAGAGACACTTGTCTTTTTGACATCTCTGAAATTGTCAAGGAGTTTTAATCAATGCGGGAAGTCTATCTCTGCCTTTTACCTTTAATCCTTTTAGATGTTTTCTTTGCATTTCATACATTAAAATATATTCGTAGATGAAATTAAATTAATACAGGGTTTTCTTCTTTTTTTTTACATTCCTGTTTCCCTTTTTGGGAAAATTCAAACAAGAAATTTCATACTAGAGGTATGAACTTTGGAAATTTAAAACTTGATTTTGTCGATCATGGTAAAAAATACTACAGAGGGCTAACTGGGCTATTACTCACAAACCTGTACTGAAGTCCAGGATTCAGTAACTATATTACACAAATGAACAGGAGGTTACTGTAGCAGCTTTGATTGTAAAAACTTTACCATAGGGCTGAACTTCACATGAGTAAGAAAAAGCAGTCAATTCAAGTAAAGCCAACATGTTTTCTTTATCCGAGTTGATGAAGTTCATCTTTTCACACAGAAATTTGTCTTTCTGACATCTCTTAAACTTCTCAAGGAGCTTTAATCAAAGCGAAAAGTCTATCTTCAGTCAGTCTTTTACCTTTCATCCTTTTAAATGTTTTATTTTCATGTTTTAAATTCTTTATCTTTCTGTTCACTGTTTTGTCAGGCAGACACACGCTCCATCTTAATGTCACTTATTCAAGGACTGGACTGAATCAGATCTAAGTGATGTAACCCTATTTAAGAGTTTTTCCTTTTGTTATTCAGAGGGAACAAACACTTCTCCATCTGTGCTTTGTGCAAACGTGTGAGAAAAGAAGTAACCCTGAGGTTTGGCTTGAATGCCGCAGCATTTCTTGAAAAAGGCATACAGGCTTCCAAAAGATCTGACGCATTTTCTTAAGTTTGGTTGCACCTCAGACTTCAAGCAGAGCGTGACTCTTTTTGGTGCAGACACCCCAGTTTGGACATGAAGTTTGAGTTCGACTGAGAGAGTTAACAAATAATACTTTATTTGATTTACAGATACATGCTTGTCAGTCTTTCTAATGACCTAAGTAGAGTATTGATCTTATGCTGCACTATGACTCAGAGTAAATGTTTGTGCTGTAAATAGGAGAGATGGAAGTGATGATGTCAGAATGGTCCCGTAATGCTATGACCCACTTTGCGCATCACCACTCCTTTTACCGTACATATTCCATCAGTGTCCCTACTCGTCCTCCCCTGCAGCACATCCCCCGTTGTGTGCAGTGTCTCACTCTGTGCCAAAGCACCCAGCAGAGATTTACACAAAAGTAGTCATCTTTTTCAAAAAGATGACTACTTTTCAGCTAGACCCAGGGAGAAGAGAAGAGGAGGAAAGAAAATGCAGATAACCAGTGGTCTCTGATCCATATTGGTGTGAATGTAATTGATTTCCCGCTGTGAGGAATCTGTCAGAATCACAGAACAAACGCTGGCTGAATAGTTGAAAGGGCAGAGAAAATCTGGGCTTTATCGCAAAGCTCTGTTTGCATATCCTTGTCAAACTCACAAGCAAAGTATATCACACATGGCCTTTGGGTAGACATCTTAGCTTCATTACAGCTCTCTCTGATAAAGCGGTATGCAAATTACGCTTATTTAAGGTCTATTTTTATAGGAACAGATGGGTCTTAAAAATATATATAAAAATATAGACCGCAGTAGGAAAACATGCATGGAGCAATAAAAACACTGCTACAATAAAAATACTGAATAAGAAAAACAAATCAGAGACGTTCTGCCTTTGCACCGTTTTTCCTTGTTTTCAGGAAATTGTGACAGCCTCACACTTTGAGTCTTACACTGACAACAAATCTCCCCATCTCCCACCTACTGTGCATTTCTATATTACCAAAGTAACAACCAGAGCAATTCAAACATAGCATTCTTAAACAGTATTACAAGCTCACAGAAGTCAAAGTTAAGATGCAGGATGTGCTGGTTTGCCTTGTGTGTTTACTGAAGGTTTGCAGTATATTTTGAACACCCTGAGACCCTTTCATTTTTTCCATAATTTATTTTTCATACTAATTTAGAAATGGGTTATGTTTGTTTCTAGCAAGTCTGCAGAAAATACTCAAACTCACCAGAAATAATTAGGAAAGGCAGACACTCATCGGCAATCATAGATTGGAAAGCCAGAGTCTTCGCTTTGCCCTGACCTCCGCTCAATTCACAAGGCACTAAACCACCACACACCTCCTGTGGACTCTAGACTCACAGGTGGGTGAGCCTATTGCTTGTCGGTCTGTATCTGGCCGGGCTTCGTGGACTAAGCCCTGGCAACCAGGCACTCTCCCTAAAGCCTGGGTCCATGGTCGGAGTCCGGGTAACCCTAGCTGATGTTTTTTGGACGTCTGACCAGGATGTCTCCTGGGTGCCTCCTAAATTAGGTGTTTCAGGTATGCCCTAGAGCTGGAAAGAGGAAAGTCTCTGGTTCCCCTCACTTAGACTGTCACCCCCACTACCCAGGCCCACACCCCAGGCCCAGGTAAGACATTTATCTATATAAGGTCTCACAGTTGATCGTGATGCTTGTCAGAATGGAAACCACTGTTTTGAGAGAAATGTTTGGAGACCTGCAAGAAATAATTATTTAAAGGTTTAGCTCTAACACTGTTATTTCAATCCTTGGAACTACCCATCATATTTTAAGCAGCTCAGCCAACCTGAGTAATTGGTGAAGAAGTGATTTAATCAGTAAATCATGCCATGACGCCTATGCGTTAAGGTTCCTAAATCCATTGCTCAAAGGAAACCAAAACATGGGCTGCATTGCTGCAGCTTAATAAAGCTTTAAACAATTACTTACGAAGATAAAACACTAATAAGGGAGATGGGAACCTAGCCAAAAACAAACAAACAAGTCCAAATCACAACAACAGTCAGCTCAAGGTGCTTTATATTGTAAGGCAAAGACCCTACAATAATATAAATAAATACTGGTGGTGGTCAGAGGGCCCGGTGGCGCCAGTGTCCGGCAGCCTCGCCTTTGTCAGTGCGCCCCAGGGCAGCTGTGGCTACAATGTAGCTTGCCATCACCAGTGTGTGAATGTGTGTGTGAATGGGTGAATGACTGAATGTAGTGTAAAGCGCTTTGGGGTCCTTAGGGACTGAGTAAAGCGCTATACAAATACAGGCCATTTACCATTCATTTACCATAAAAGAAAACACTAACAATCAGACAACCTGCCATGAGTAAGCACTTGGTGACAGTAGGAAGGAAAAACTCCCTTTTAACAGGAAGAAAGCTCCAGCAGAACCAGGCTCAGGGAGGGGCAGACATCTGCTGCGACTGGTTAGTGTCACGGCTAACGGATGGACTCAAGCGCAGACAGCAACCTGGCAAGCAAAGGGGTGACAATTTATTTACACAAACTGAAACCACAGTGATATGTATATACACTGAGTGCAGGGGTCCAGGGCTCCAGGGGATAGAGGGAAGGGAATCCACACACGCTCTTCACCACAGTCCAATTTCCGCTGCTCCTCTTCCACGCACACTCACTCCTCTTCATCCACTCTCACTCCGATTTCCACTCACGCCGACACGCTCAGGGATCACAGGAAAGGGACCACCATCAGTTCCGGGGAGATCTAAAAACAGAGAGCTCGATTAGAACCAACCAGTTAGTCACATGAGGGGAGGAAGACCCGGCAAAAGACACAATGTGTCTTTAGATTTAGGCTGCCCTCCTGAACTGAATTAAATTAATGCAACCAAGGCTGAAAACAGGAGTGCCAGTAACTCAATTTAGTGACAAAAGCAACTAAATTGAAGACATTGAAGACAAAACAAGAACACTTCTCCTTCTTGGGCTTTATTTGTATGCAGCTGAGCTTCTAGAACCAGTTAGCACAAGGGATTACCCAGAGTGAGGATGGAGAGAAGTGTAAAAAAAAAAAAATATATATATATGTAAAAAATTGGATGTTTCTGTGTGCCAGTGCACCAAGACTCATCCATCACTATACCACTCAGGAACAGGCTGGTTAAAGTGTTTACATTTCAACAAGACAATGACCTGAATGCACAGCAGTAGCTTCAGAAAAAGTTGGAAACATCTTAGAGTGTTCCAGGTACCAGAGCCCAATAAAGGATCTCTAGGGGCCTTTGAAACTGCCTTCGCTCCCCAAATAGTTTTAGAACTACAATAAAGCATGAATGCTTTACTTTAACTCAGAACTAACACATTTTGTCAGGTAGGTAAGCTACCCCTAATATTTGAAAGTAGAGGCTTGATTTTGTCTAAGATAGATAAATCTGTCCTGTTATTCAAAAAGGCATAAAGAAAAGCACTGGTTAGCCTGTATGTTACCCTTAGAGTTGATCTGTATGCATTAAGGTAGGGTAACTTCCCCATGAACCTGATTTTTATGGTTTTCATTTTGCCTGACTCGGGCAGGCATTTGAAAAGATTTTTTTTTTGGAAATTATTATTGTTTTGAAACCTCTAGGAAGCTCACTCTGGTTGTCACCACACACAGTGTTTTCCCAGAGTTCTCTACATCAGAGGTGGCAAGTGCAGATGAGCATAAACTCATAAATCAAAGCACCAGAGTTATGAGTAAGTCCAGGCAGAAAATGCTTAAATTTTGCTTAACTGTAAGGTGTCATGAATACACAATCCCTCACCTATTATTGTTGTTGTTGTTATTTTGCAGAGATGCGCCTCAGCTGGGACTTTGGCTGCCATAAACTCTATAGAGTGCAGGCGCTGTTGGCAGTAAAGGCTAATCTTCAACACTGGAGACAGTGATTAGAGAGAGGGAATCAATAATACATGGTAAGGGATGGCTAATGTACCACAGGGACTAACAGACAGTGACGTGTCTGATACCCAGCCCGCTGTCTCATATCCGCTGGTTTTCGACACAGCCAAAGCAAGCACACGAGGTATGAAAATCAACAGGGGAAATAAAAGCTGGGAAAGAGAAAGGTTAGACAAATAGATATAAAAGAGCTTTAAAGTGCAGAGAAATCTGCTGTAGGAGTGAAGCAAAATAAAAGTGAAAAAGAAATTTAAACGCCTATATTTAAATTAATTTTCCGCAGTTTATTAAATAACATTATGGAAAATACTTTTTTTTTTTATGGACAGCCGAGGAAGAAACACCAGAGAAATACCAGACACAACAAACTTATTAGAAAATCTTGCGTTTGAAAGATTGCCCTCCCTCCTCACACTGACATGATGTTTCAAAAATCAATATGGGGCTGTGAAACAGGCCAAAATGAAATAAGTGTGCAAGCTATCCGGGAAATAAGATTGGCAGACAGACAGAAGCATGCCACCAGTCTCTGGGGACGGATGCTCGCCAAGCGGTCTCTCGTTCAGAGGGATTGGGGTTAATGTCTCCTCTGCATTAGCACGCTAGCTCCACATCGGCCATCTGACCTCAGCTCCAGAAATACTAGAT
>VUQG01010513.1:24825-37187 GCA_015106755.1 Etia nguti | reverse complement strand
CTCCGTTAAATTTAATAAATTCTGTTTTCATGGATGTCTGGATGTTAAACTTAATTGTTACACCTGGTAGCGCAGCAACGCTGATCATTTTATTAAAGATGAAAGAATTTAGACCGTTTTTAACTCTCAGTGATGCTGCAATGTTTGTTTGACTTTGGGGCCTGAAGCGGACGGAGTTTAGGACCCAGATTACTCTGCGAGGCTCCTGACTACGGTAGCCGTAATGCTCCGACAATCAAACAAGCGGTGCGGCTTCGTAGCTTACCAAAGTCATACTAAAACATTTTTTGACAGATTTCTGAGCGCCGTGTACCACATAAAATCGGTTCGAGGTCAGTAAGCACAACCAGAATTCATACATAAGGCGCACCGGATTATAAGGCGCCTTGTCGATTTTTGAGAAAATTAAAGGATTTTAAGTGCGCCTTATAGTACGGAAAATATTAAATTAAATTAAATTGTTGCAATTAAATTGTTGCAATTTAAAGGAATATACTATTTAGTAAATTGTGCTAGGCTTGTTTATCAATTTTAGTGTAAATGGCTAATTTTAAGCTTAATTTCTATGTGCTTATTTGCTTTTGTCTGCATGTGTGTTGAACCGTTCTTCACCAGCTCTGTGTCTAACCATATCTGACACATTCAGCACATCGCTCACCAAAAATAAACAAAATCACAGCTGCCTGACGACGATAAAATAAGGTGACGACACCTCAATACTCACTGGATTTGGGCCCAAATATGGTCCCTAAAAAGAAAAAAAAAGTCTAAATTTCTCTAAATTATTAAGTCTAGCAGTTACAAGCAAGTTGCACCAGATGTGGGAAAAAGATTAAAACAAATATGAAAGAGGTGCTCCAATTAACATGGAACAAACAGAAATTCCTGCTTTGACAGGAAGTCGTGACACACATCCAGGACGTTTCATAACATCGGTGACCCTTTTAGAGGATGAAATTATGGGAAAGTGAACTGACAGATTGGTTTACAGATGAGCACAGAAAGAGCAGCAGGATTGACACACGGGGCTGCGACTGCATCGAAGTACAGACACCACAGTATACAGTCTAAAAATATAAGAAACTGCAGTGTTTTAGAGGATATAGACGTCAGAGCTTAGACACCTACTCCCATAATGTTACAAGGATTATCGCCAAGGCAACCACTTTTTAAAAAGAGGTCCACATCATTCAACTCTTTTATTTTTTCAGTCCAAAACATCAACGCTGTCTTTCATAAAATGCTGTTAATCTGCTTTTCTTTTTTTTTAAGCTTTGTATTGTTTTATTTTAGTACTCTATTTGAATATGAATCCGACCCAACACAAAACATCCAGTGCATTAGCAAAATCATCTGAGACAGAAGAGACACTTGCCATCAATCATTCAAATGGTTTTAAAGCTGCAGTACAAAGCCTGATTTGATAACAGCCCCACAAAACCCCCCAAAAAACCTTGAACACAGTGGCACACCGGAAAAATTCCTGAAAATTTAAGTGAACAGATGGAAACTCTTAGATCTAATAAGTACAAAAAGAAGGGCTATATGGTATTTTAGAAAAAGTAATTTAGATTTTATGACGGTAAATCACCATAAAAATAACTTTTACGCAATATTTGATCATTTCAAGCACTTGTGTGTAAATGTGAGGGGGAATTTTCTTCTTTCCTTTTGTGTGTGCGCAGTGTTTCCAATAGAATTAATTTCCACTTGCGGTACCTTCAGGTTCTTAAATTAATTCCCAAATAATACTACTACTAAGACCTCAGTAAAGAAACACAAGAGAGTAGGGAAGAGTATACGTCTACTGAGCTTTTAAAATCAAAATGTGACGACTGTCCTCAAGAGAGGACTGATGAAAATTTAGGCAGTCCACATAAGTAAAGTCTGGTGGAAGCTGCTGTGTTTGTGTTCGTTGATGTGATTTGAAGTTTTGGTATTGATTAATTTTTTTAATGATTGTAGTTCTGAAGTCAGTTAAATTGTGTGTATACAGGAATATTTTTCATAAAGAAAAGAAGAACTATCACCGTTTAGACCACCAGCTTTGACAAACAAACAGCCGCTTAAACAGTTCAGCGCTGCCCGGTCACAATGAGCAAGCGTTCGGAAATGTCATAAAGCTATTAGAAAATCTTGTGAGCTGCTTCAGAGATTAGGACAATCTCTGAGGTGATGATCTCATACTGTCATATTGTATAACCCAGGGCCTCATCTATATCATATGACTTAGAGAGTGAGAGAGAGAGTGAGAGAGAGAGGAGAGGGGGATGTCTGAAAGGTTTAGTGTGTTTCTGAAGTGCATTAATGTGTGTCAGGGAGGGTGTGAGTGTTTTATGGCCTGTAACATCTTATCCCTTTATCCTGCAGCAACCATTCGCCCAGTGATAGCCCATTAGCAATCGACACACAAAACATCCATGTGAGTGCTGACTGTACCCCCTCGCTCTCCTATTATCTCTTTCCTATTATGATCACATGACTCCACAGTCACCATAGCCGTAGGTCACCTGACTGCCTGGAAGCCAGCATTCCATTTCCCAGCAGCACTTAGAAAAGACCCTGACCACTCATATCTCGGCTAAGACACCTCCCTCCGGGCATTAGAAGATTTACTCACTCATTGACTTAATCACTCATTCATGCACTCACTGTGTGTGTGCTCACATTTCTCATGACTAAATGTGCTACATGTAACATGTGCTGTATAAGGTGAAGATTTGGTTCAAGGTCAGGTTTAGGGCGCTATGGTTATTGTTACAGTTAATCTGCAGGAAATGCATCCAAGTCAACATGATGTTCTCTCAAGTAATGCAAACACAAGTGCATGTGTCCACATTTGTGTCCACAGACATGAGCCCGAGAAAGCAGACAGCAAGTCTAATGGGGCTACTAATCCATTATTAATGTTTCCTTCTTCGTTCTAGTGTATAAATGGACACACATCTCCGATGCACACAGTAGTAGTGGCTCCAGCACTCTACTCAGAGAAGCTGGATTTATATCTAAAAGAAGAGCATGTTCAAAAAAAAACAAAGCTGGTGTTAGGATGTGGGTATTTAAGGAATAAATTTGATCCGGGGCACATAAGTCATGTTGTTGGGGATGGATGTTTTCTCTCTCTCCCTCTCTCTCTTTATCCCTTCTTTTCTCTCCAAGCTTCAAAACATCATGAGACTCGAGTTTGTCAGACTCAAAAATATCCTCTCACTTTTCATTCAAACCCACATCTCTCTCCCTCATTCTCATACACGCGCACTTAAGCAAGACACGCCTCCACGCTGGAATCAGCAACCTCTTATCTGACACTTACACACACACACACACACACACACACACACACGTACGGGTCTTTTTGACATAAGGACTTCTCACCCTCTAATCCCTGCATTGCAATCTTACTGTGTTCCCTTAGCCTATCTGACAACTTGAAAGAAGCCACGTATACATATCCCTGCATAGGTGACAGCACTAAGTACGTCTGCCCTACTTGCACAGTACATGCACTCACATACAGCCAAGGCGGCCCAGACAGGCTGGCAGAAACACAACCTGCAGTGTTACAGTATTATGCAGTTTCCTGCAGAGATGCTGCAAGCTGATACCCTCTGATCGGCTAATTTAGTCTGGACATCCCTCTGTGCTTTAACACTATGATCATGTGATCTGCTCCTCTCTGGTCTGATGCACCCCAGCAGGAGATCAACACCCACAGCACCAGATGGACCGAACAAGAAAACAACACGAATGCCAGAAAAACACGACGTGACTTGGTAAATTTGTGGTATCTTCTTTAAACTTACAGGATATTGTTTAAGTGGCTAATCCCTCATGGGGACAACGGATGCCTAAATATAGCGTAAATGATTACACGACTACACGATGAGAACTGTTTCTCAGGCTTTACATTATATAACAGCAATTTTATTAAGTTTTTCTTTTTAATAAAAGGGACACAAAACATAAGGAAAAGAAGGGAAAGACACTGTTCTGACAGTTTAATTGGTTGGGAAAATGCTAAACCATCGGGAACTTGAACTGTTTCACCAGCCAAGACCTGTTACATATCTATTTAAAGTTTCTGATCCTAACAGGTGCTACAGGGAATTGAGATCAGGGTATTTCCCAGTGATTTAAAGAAAAATCTGTTCCTGATTCAGAGGAAAAATACCTGCAGGACGCCAAGATTTTTAGTACATGTATGCGTGTATATGGTGTGCACTCGTGAGTGGCCAGCAATGCTTTCAAATACTAAAACAGACAGGGCACAAGATTGTCCAATCAACCTCTCTGAAATCACAGGAAACCCTAATTTACATTATTATACATGGTGAGGATTTTATCAAAGGTATACTGATTGGTCTGCTAGAGTGAATATCAAATATTACACCAGTTTAACGTTGCAAAATAAATCCAAAAACACTAAAACACTAAAAGAAAAAGGGGGATTTCGCACGGTGTGCCAAATGAACCCTGAGAGTTATGTTCCAAAATATTCCGATGACAAGCAAATTGGCAGATTCCTGTAGGCTCTGGGTCCAAGATACGGAGAAATAGAGTGCTTAGATCCCGTTTATGCTGCTAAAAACATTAACAGATGTTTTGTCTTAAAACCAGATGATGCATCCATGTCAAAACTTTTTAATACGAGGAATGTAAGTGGTGAGTACTAAGCAATTTCGATATTTGAACTCCAAGCCTGGACGTTTCTTGGCATTACCCGATACAGATGCACGTGAGAATCCAAATGATTGGATTATACATTAAACAGTCTTTAACCTGCCAGCCTCCTCATAAAAATCAGTGTGATGTTGGAATGCATTGATGTGCGAACAGCTAATACGCCCCTGGCGCTGTGTGTCCTGCATCCTGCATAAACTACCCAGGTGGCTACTTTCGCCTAAATCACATTCCCAGAGGTGCGATCGCAGCTAAAGTGGACCGTTTCCTGTTGTGTGCTACATGCAACTATCCAGCCTCATCCCAGGTTAATGTAGACAGAAAAGCTTTCATTAAAACAAATTCTATAACGACACGGTATCATGTTTTTGCTATAATCATGCAATCTTTCAAGCAGCCTAACCGTGCAACAAACTTTTGATCCAAGTCCGTCGGACTGTGTTGCTGACCCCATTTGAATTTCTTCTAATAAACCTTAGAGTCCTGACCCGAATTTTGAAGAAAGTTGCAACTCGAGAAAGGAAAACCAGGACATGTAAATCCTAATTACCCCTTAGCTGAGTGAATGAGCTGGTTAGTGTCGAGGTACTTTAAAGACCTCATCGTGTGTGCGTGCATGAAAAAGAGCCGGTACGTTCCATTAAGACCCCCCACAGTCTGGAAACATTCTCCTGCAAAGAATCACCCCCCCCATACCCTCACGCACCTACACATCTAATAAACAAGAATGCACAAAGGCCCACACATGCCTCACTTAGACACAAAAACCAAAACCTCGCCAAGACCTTTACCACAGCTTGTTATGGTTAGCCAGCAAAAGAGAGCGCGAGAGAGAGAGCGGAACAGAGAACGAGCATCTGTTGTGAATAAGAATGGATGAAACGAGAAGAAACAGAAGGCAGAGAAAGTCAGGACTGATCTGATCATTTCAAAAAGGCATTCACACCTAAACAGCGCCTGTCTTTGCTTTACGCCGCGGTCTCTCGCTCGTCTTTTGCTCGTCTTTCTTTGCTTGACTACCCGACTCACTCAGAGACCCCCTTTCTTTCCTCATATTACGGTGGTTTTTGGTTTCCCCTCAATCACCACTCTACATATTGCAGTAACCAGGGCCATGTGTGCACGTGTGTGTATTGTAATGCTATCTAGGTGCAGCAGAAGCAGTGGGTTCAGCAGAAAATGAGGTGAGATACATGATGCCGTATGTTGGTTCGCTGAACATATTCTGCTGGGCGAAATGTTATTTATGGGATTTATGATGTTTCGGTTTACCTTCTCCTACAGGTGGAACACACACTGATGTTTAGGCTGTTTTTTTTTTCCCTTTATCTCATTCGTAGACAAACAGACCCATTCCTGGGACCTCTGGGTGTGTGGGCCTATGCTGTATGCTCATGAATGTTAACAATAGGTGCCATCTCATTCTGCCACTCACTGTGCACTATTGTCCCAACTCTCTGTGTTAGTGTACACTGTGCAGCCAGGCACAGACACACACGCACGCACACACACACACTATCTGCCAGTGTAGTCATTACCCTTTGCTCTATTGGTCATGCTTCATCTCCCCTCCCCTGCTCTGTCTCCTCAGTGTTTTTCCTTGGCATTTTTTTTTTTTTTACTCCCTTACTATCCTACACATTTTCCATTCACACGATTCCCTCAGATTAAAAGCAGGATGGGTTTTAAATATGGCACCCCCCCTTCCGACATCAGCCTCTACGATTCAGTCACTTGATCCAATCTCGATCCAAGGCTAATGAGAGGAAATCTGAGGATAACGAGCGGAACTTCTGGTGTAAAGTTCTTCGCTCTAAAGTGTTAATCTGCAACAGCATGCCATGAACAAAGAATCTCATTATACCTGGAATAATCCCAATTCCAGGAGCTAATGAGTAAAACTTTGACACGCCAGCTCCAAGATGACCAAACAGGCTATAAATGATGATATTCAGCATTTCAACTGTCTAAAAAACAAAGAGCGAGGCATAATTCATCGCCCTTTGAACATGCTCAAGTTACAGGACATGATTTCTTACAACAAAACTTATAGTCTAATACCGCACTAATGCCAACAGGCATAAAGCAGGACTCTTATAAAGCTGTATTCATTGAATATAGTTTTAAATGAAATGATTAGCAACCAACAATAGATTCCTTTGTTGTTCAAACCGTAAACACAGATCCAGTGAAGTCACATGAAAAAAATAATAAAAATAGGGGGATACAGTGGAAAGGTTACCACTGGCCACAACGGAAGGGTTTTGAATTAAGAAAGAAAACAGTAGCTTTGCTGTGGGGAACAAGCTGTTGTTTGGTCTAGATGTTTATTTTCATTAGCTGTAATAAATCGCTCGCTTCTTCCTTCTTTTTAATTTGTGTTATCCCTTCGTGAGTTGAAGACTCAAGGAAACAGAAACAAAATATCAAGATTTTAAGCTCCCTTTAATTTCGTAATTGTTTTAGTAGGCAGTGGTCCAATTAATTCAACACAAGCAGTCTGTACCGAGAGTTCAAAGGTCAGAAATAACTGTAGTTAAGCTGCAGGAAACATTTGGTTTAAGGACACAGCATGTCTGTTAAATTTTTGAAAAACAAGTGTCACTTTGTTCGACTGCTTTGCGCTCATTATTTGGGGGTGCATTTCGATTGATTAGGTATTACAACAACGACTGATTTGAAACCTGAATATCAAACATCAGCATGTTGTCTGCCTTGAAAAGACCAAAAAAGCAGGCTTTTAGCGATAGAAGAGAAAAAAGCTAAATTCGATTGTTTCAGAGAATGAAGTGGGGGTCTGCATAGTAGGAAAAAAAAGGATTTTTTGTAACTAGTATCATGCAAAGCTACTTTACTAATTCAGCATAATAGATCCTCTGTGCCACTGAAATGAGTTTGCCAGATAAAGTGTGCATAATAAAGTGAACGTCACACTGCTTTAAAGCCCGCGCTTTTTTTCTCCCTATTTGTGTGTGTGTGTGTGTATGTTACATTTGTGTGTATATGGCGATAGGATATTTCTGTTTAAAAGGCTGCAGTCTTAATATAGCACAAATCCACCTGCCTCTCTGTTAACACATCATAAACAGATGAGACAGAATGGAAATGATCCATTCCTGAAGTGTATACTCCTCAGACCTTTAAATCTTATTTAATGTGCCTTCAACTGAATGAGTTGCATGTTCAGTGCCAGGGGGGGAAAAAAAACAAAAAACACATGCACTGCTGAGAAAGTCTCTGAAGCTTTAAAGAAAGAAGAAACATCCCATATACTGTGGAAGGATCATGGATAAAATCCCTTCTAAATCCGACTAAAATACCAACAGATGCTACCGGCAGGAGATCATTACAAGAAACCTAATATCCATGTCTGTGTGTTTATATGCTGTGTATGTTGGTGTGTGCAGTTCCTCGATTCTATAACATGTAAATGACACACCATGCCGTGGCCGCAGTAGCCGATAATAACAGAGGGTTGGGGTCAGCGTTAGAGAAAGGACTCGGACTGTCCCAGAAAAAAAATCTATGACATAATCTGTGAGGACTATCACTTTACACGCCATTAAAACTAGGCCTCCAATATTAACGCCTAAGCTGAACTTCAGCACTTCTCCAGTTTCACTTTAAAGATCAGCAGCCATCAGCATCCAATCACATGACAGCACTTTGTGTGTCTTAACACACTGCAGTAAACAAAAAGGATGGCCTATTAAGGCATTCAGCTGGAAAATAATGTGGTTAAAAAAAAAGAAGTTCCTTTATTTAGAAAGTGAGCAAGTACAGTATTAAATTGCCACAACTAATAAGATGAAATAGAGTCCAATGGAAGCCTGTAAAAACTTAGCTAGATTCATTTTCTTCAAAGACTCCTTCAAAACAACCTTTCTGACTTTGCTCTACTGGTCTCAGTAGAAACACCAATATTTAGAAAGACATTTTAAAGCGGACCAAATATGTTCAATCCCATCTGCATATATTTAATACTGGAGTCTTGGACTATGCTAAAAAATAAGGAAAAGCCTAACAGGTCCACTAAACAATTACCTCTTACTTTCAACTGACTATTTATTTCTTTAAGCTATGTATTTCAATCTTTTTTAAGTATTAACTTATCTAGTTCATGACTACTTGACCTTTTCTATTTTTTAATGCAAATGTAATGTCAGAATTCATGTTTTTAATGAGTAAAGCATATCCCTCATGCACACCCTTGGAAACTGCAGAAGTACCTCCAGTCAGGAATTACTACAATTGATCTGCCATACAGCATCAAGCACTTCTACTGACACGTAGCAAAGAATCATCAAAGACAAAGATGAAGACAAGAAATATTTTTAGGGAATATTTTTTGACTTAATATGATGACAACCTCGTCAAGGCTTGTCATCTCGTACGTTCACCTCTTTGTTACTTGAGAATTTGTAGATTTTTTACACTTTGTTTTACAGTTTTTTTTTTCCTTTTCACTGACACAAATTAACTACTGTAGGGAAGTATTGGAATCACGCTGGTACCATGCACCAACAGGCCACATGGAGGACCTGATACTTTCTTCTACTTTCGTGGGCTCTCCTTATTTTTTCAAAGCATGCTAGTTGTTTTTTTGTTTTTTTTTACATAAATATAATTTTAGGTCACAAACAGAGAGGAGAGTAAAAGCATGTACTTAAAACTGTGCGCTGAATATTTAAAGAGCTCAGTATTTATGCTCTGTCAGTCTAACAACCACTTTAGTCAGAGGAACCAACCGGGTGTTTACATGAATATAGTGTTGCTGCAGCACAAACACACACCGACTCCGAGGACACTACACACTATGTCAATGATGTGTTTGTGCGCTTGTGCCGTTTCAGACTCCTCCACAAGCCCGCAAGGCTGTCAACAGATTAACAGAAACACTGAAGGCGCACACATGCACACAAAGAACTACTAAAGGAAATGCACAGCCGGAGAAGAAACCATATGCACGTGTGCATAAATACACAAACACACTCACACACACCACTTCACAACTCTCTTCTATACAATAAACATAAAAGGAGGATTAGCTCATGTAAACATAGAAAGAGAGTGGGAAAAGAGATGTGAGGAAATGAGACAAAAGAAATGGCTGGAAATGGAAGTGAATGCAAAAGAACATCTGCATTTTCCCCTTTTTTTCCCAAGCCACATCTCTCTGCTGTCTTTCGGTCTCCCCCTGCCCTTTTCCTCACTTAGCAATGGCCCATATTTCCTCTGCAGCTGGTTGGTTAAAGCGAGGCAGAGCAACCCATTTAGGCTCCATCCTTGACCGGGGCAACCAGAGAAGTTGAACAGATACAGGCTACCGATAGAGCCATGCAATAAAAACTGAAGTAATCTGTGAGAGACAACTGGACGAGATGCAGTATGACCTGCAGCCAAGCGTTCGTGTTTATGCGTGCGTGCATGCGTGTGTGTGTGTGTGTGTGTGTGTGTGTTTATGTGCGTTTCTCTGTGGGTCTGTCTGACGAGTGACTGTGGTTTTGTTACATGCAGGTTTTAGGGTTAATTTGTTCCAGATGTGAGTCCGTTACTGCCAAAGTGCACAGTCTTACAAGACATTAGCCTAGTTTTTCTTGTACTTTGTTCAAGTAGCCCTCTGAGATGCACACACGCAGACGTTTGATTTGAATCACACTGATTTAAACACATATGAATGTTTAAAAAAACACCCATCTTTCTTGACTTTTCGCACCCTTTCCTTTTTTCTTTTATACGTTTATAGATGCAAACGCGCTGAAACCCGAGCGCACACGACAAACAAAGCAGGCAGCGAGGAAGAGGCGTGACAGCAGAAGCAAGGATGGAAGTGAGGTTACAGGAAGAGGAAATGGGCATATTTGTCCTCTGAAGTGTTTCCTGTTGGGACAACACACAATGCAGAGATATTCCATACAGTGAACAACAGCGTTTGTACGCTGGGATAATAATGTTTCTCAGGGAACAAGGAAATTGGACAAGACTGTGAAGCCCCCAAAAAAATGATTTCAAAAACAGTGCGCTTTCCTTGACAGCTACACTCCAGCCAACTGTGAAAACAAAAGATGAGAGAGATGGAGAAAAGTCCAGAGAGGCAGAAATGGAGATTGGATTATATGACAATGATGCAATAACTGTGTGCACGTGCGCACACACAAACACACACTCATGGTGTAGGGTTACTGCAGAGGTGCCTGTCTGTCTCTCTAAAGCCTCAGTGAGAGACAGAGATGTCAGTGTCACAAGGCCTGAGTCAGTCTAACGCTTACATCAACTAGAAAAACACACTGCCTTTGTCAAGCAAAATGAGGGCTGTGCTGTTGATGTTGTTGATGCATGAAAACACTGTTTTTCTGGTTTAGATTCTGTTGTTATTTCAAAAGAATTAGAGGACAGAGCAGTGGGAAGGCATTCAAAAGTGCTAAGATGTAGAGAGGAATGGGGAAATTAAAGGGAAAGACAAGGGGGCGGAGCACAGAGAAGGTGGGCTGCTGGGAGCAGAGCAGAAGAGGAGATGAGGAATGGAAGGACAGAGAAAAGCAGGAGGAGGAGACGGAGGTTATAAGGATGATCAAGAGAAGAGAAAGAGGAAAAGTAGGAAGATAATAACAGGAAAGAACGAGAGGACATGCTGGATTTGCAGAGAGACGAGAAGAGTGGGAGATGTGCACATAATGAGCTGTCAATTGAGACAAAAGCAAACTTGTATAACTTCATAATGAGTCTCATTCTCAGGATAGATAAGTGTAATAATGGCAAAGAGGCCTCGTTAATGAGACTACTACAAAAATTTGCACACAATATAACAAACTTTTCCTAAAGTGAACTATTATACCAAGATAACCCTGATTAAAACTTTAACAAAGACACTTTTGCAAAAGGAAAAAAATCAAAAGGTTTATTCATAGAGCGACAGCCAGAATCAGTAGTTCTTACCCCGGCTCAGGCTAACATTGTTTAAAATAATGAGGCATGAAATAGCTTCATTTTTAAAACTAGAAATGTTTCCTTTTTTTCCCCCTCAGAAGCCCAGAGCAAGCTCTTAATGTATTTTTAAATTCAAATTAAGAAAGTTGAGAAAGGTTTTACCAATATAATGATCCTAACTGTTCTTTTTCACATTGCCACAGCCAGACTATGAACAACAGTGGGAAGTGTAAGTATCACTAAGATTACAGTACAAACAACTTTGTAATATTGAATCGAAAAATGAAAAAAGGCAGGACTTTGTGACATTTCCCCCTCATAGGGTCTCTTTTTTACTTCAAGAAGGCTGAATTTCGATCACGTTACCCCAATTCAAATGAACTGGGGCAAAGAAGGGACTCAAATTGGTGGAAGAATCTAAAATACAACAAATAAATAAAATAAACAATAAAATAATCTAATAATAAAATAAATAATAAAATACTGGTATTTGGTGCTAGTGTTCAAGTCTAGAACCACACACAATAGTGCTCTGAGAATGATAGAGCGCTATTAGCTGAAAACTTGACATATCTATACATGATGTACAGTGTGCCCTTAAAAAATTTGAGGAAACTGCACAAGTGGTGAACAAAAGAAGAGTTGTCAGGACTAAAAACAACTATATACAGTACATGATGCCTATTTCTTAAGGACATGACTCTGAAAGTCACATTCTTAAGAAATGGGGGGGGGGGGGGGGGGGGGACACCACA
>VUQG01010513.1:14586-24805 GCA_015106755.1 Etia nguti | reverse complement strand
TAATAAAGGGGGGAAAAAAAAAAAAAAAAAGGAGGGGGGGGGGGGGGGGGGGGGGGGGGGGGGAATCCAACAAATACTTGACACACGACATGAGAGGTGGATCTGGACCTTCGGTTGATTTCCTTACTGAAGCTGGAATGGAAGGTGGCTGAAGAAGCAAGAAGTGGCAAGAAGCCATTCTTAGGGAAAGGGCACACTTAGAAAGGCTGAGGTTTGTACATTACACAAGAACAGGATTGAAAATCTGTGGCAACAGGTCCTGTGGAGTGATCAATCCAAATGTAAAAGTTTTGGTTCTAATTGTTATCAATATGTATGGAGGAGGTCAGGATAGAGCTATAACCTAGCGTTTTTACAGCCATCTGAAGGCTATGTCATGGGTGGAGCTGGGTGTCATGGGTGTTGGGGATCTTGTCAAAATTGGTGGAATTATGAATGCAGAAAAGTAGTTTGGGGTTTTGAACCACAATCCAACAACTTCTGGAAAATACCGGATTGCAAACAGCTTTATTGATTAGTAGAACAATGATTCCAAACACTGCAGTTAAAGCATACCTGGATAGAAAAACACATAATGGAAGACTGTCAGTCATAGATTAGTCTCCCCTGAGACTGGACCTCAACATTATTGACGCAGGGGATCATGCTGACAGAGAAAGGCACAAAAGGCAACCAACACCCAAAGAAGAGCTTTGAATGTCCTTCACGAAGAAGCCTGGAGAACTATTCCTGAAGACTACTTAAAAAAATGACAAAGTTTACCTAAGAGAGTTCAGGCTATGTTGGAGAATAAAGGTGTTCATACCAAATATGAACTCTAAAGCTTGTTATATTTCCATGTGTGTTTGCAAGCTTCAATGAAGTGCTTCTTTTTTTTTTTGTCCAAGACGACACGTTTTACTTTACCTAGCTACCTAACTAACTACTTTATTATCCTAGAGGAGCATCTCATGAATCACTTTGGGTCCCAGTCTATAGTAAAAGAAGTTAGCCTGTTATTTCAGCTGCTTCTTTTTGCTGCGATGGTTGGCAGACTCTTCTGTTATGTGGCGAGAAACTGGATAATTACAATAATGTACAGCTCTACTGCCTCTGAAAGGAAACACTATAATTAATCATAAAGTGCATCTGGCTACAATTAGCTTTACAAAGAGCTGTATAATAAGCCAGCTTTTATCACCACTGACTGGTAAAAGTGCAGTAACTGTAACAGAAACTTTCACTGTGTCTGTAACCTCAATTTTGTGCAGTATGAAAGATGTCCAACCTTCTTCCTTTGGAACAATGACAACAATAAGCTATGACAATATGATTTTCAAGCCTGGGGTAGAACAATTGTAGCCTAAAATAGAAATAAGGGTCGGACTAAGGTGTAAGAGACACTAATTCTCCTCTTGTCTATTCTTTCTTCTATTCTAGTCAAAAAGCAAGAAAATATGGATGTATTTATTTATGAAGATGATATGGGGTAAGCGGGAGACCATATCTTGGACAGACTTTGCAAAATGCATTTGAACAACTGCATTTTGTTTCTTGGCCAGCTATGAACTCGTTAGCTAGCAGTATGCAGGAGTATAACTCACTATTTCCTGGCTCTTAACTACTTTAACAGGTGGGGTATGTAAAAATGGGCTGCCATAAATAACTGTAAGAATTTAAAGAAAACCCAAGTGCTGCTTATTAGACTCATTATATATGACAATGTGGTAAAAAGTAAAAGTATATATCATAATAATCTTAAAGTGTAACAGCATATTAAGTAAATTACATACATAAAGTGAAAATGAGCAGATGCATATACAAAACATGCACATTGGAAAAAAAGGTTTAGCTGTATTTTAATCACATATGCATTTTTTCATCCATTTAGATTACATGTACACGAACTAAACGAGCAGAAAAGCAACAGGAGCGCACTGCCAACAGAAATCCCTCTTCTAGACTCGCTGGCTGAGATAAAAACAAAAGAGCATGAGCGAGTGCGCACATACACACACGTTACATCAGCTGCTGGAGGTTTAATAGAGGTCAGAAAAACAGGGCTGAAGTCAGAGAGGAGAAAAAAGTAGGTAAGAAAGTTCCAGTCGGGCAAAAACAGAGCAAGAGCTAAGCATGAATTCATACACAGTGCAGCACACACAAAACATGTATGGATGCACGCTAAAGGAAGTGCTGCACAGCCAGGATGTTTGCATTGATAAATCCATCTGGTTTTTGATAAGACAGCTTGGCCATAACAAGCTGTCTGTTCAAGCAGCTCTTTGACACATATGAACCTTTATGTGATGACTGGTGACCGTTCACAAGATATGCTCCATCAGAACAGTAACTTCAAAACGACTCCCCACACCTGCCTGTAATAAGTGCCGTGCCGACACGTGAAGCAGCATCGCTGTTCATGAATGTTGTGGTTTGCAATCCAGAGTAAATCATTAATTTCTCTGATAAAAACCCGAACGACACCCGCGCATTTATCTCAGACATGTTCAGACATGGTCTCACTGTATGAAGAACTTAACTGGCATTTGTGAAAATATTGTGTCAGACTAGAGACACTGACATCCACGAACAGATCTCTTAGTGTATCACGGGTACGGGGGATTAAACTTGTGGGCCTACTTTGCTGCTTGAACCCCCACCATCTGGAAACATTACTGTCATGGTTCCCTCACTGAGCGGGGAATGCAAAACCTCGCCCAGACGCACCGTCCCACCCGAGGAGCGACACATGCCACACATTTCGATATGTAGAACATTCTAAGCTTCTTCTCATGATATTTTTACTACTCAAAGCTTATTTCTGCGACTGTAGAGGGAACCATTACCCCCAAAACCCGAAGAGCTGGGCCCAAGCAAAACTTCCTAGTTACATTAGATAACAACATTAGTCACGGGTTTCATGTGGCAGTATTGTGACTTGTTGAACAATGCAGAGGTGTATGAGCAAACTGCATAAATCTTGTACCATTAAAACTTTCACTACTGTGTTGACATAGTTTATTGACAGCTGCTATTGAAACTCTGTATGGTACATTGTTATTATCTAGATTTATTTCGATACACATAAAAATACTTCTTCAAACGTTGCAGAACCTGAGGTGCAAATGCACACGTGTCTGACGGGTATTCACATGCTTGAAAGAGAGCTTATCAACTGTCAGTTATTTATTTAGTATCAATCATACACAAGGCATCTACCCAATAGGTGTTACTGGTGGTGATCTCAACAGGCGGGTTTGTGTTGTGGGAGTGAGTCAAATGCATAATCTCTCTGAAGCAAGAGATGGTGTTTTTAAAAAAGGCAGATGAGAAAGCAGAAGCAGAACACGCACAAAAACACAGAATCAACTGTTTTAACAGAACACGCAAATAATGGAACAGACCAGCGTGGATTAGCGAACACAAAAAAACAGACTCATCTGTCACTGAAAACCAAACCATTTCCCAAACCACTCCGGGGTCAGATGGTGATGAAGATAATTGATGAGGGATTGGCATGCGCGCTCACAGTCAGCACAGATCATCAAATATGATTCACGCTCTGTGCGTTTTCCTCTGTGTTTGTCTTCTGGCTCTGCCGGTCCCTCATCACTCTGAAAGCCTCCCCCAACAGACACCCCAAGTGACCCAAACACTGACCCTAAAATCTGACCCCGGGCCTCTCTGCTCAATGGGACCCTCAATCTCTCTCCTTGAGTAGATGCATGTGTGTGTTTGCAAGCATGCCAGAGTGTGAATGCTCATATTGTGCTCTCTGTTTGTACATGTATTTAAGTGTATAGCTCTTTGCGTGTGCCATTTTGGGTGGGGGGGTTCTGGGTTGTTTTTTTTTAATGTAAGTAGAATTAGAATAATCATCAGAGTATGTGTAGTGCAACGTATGAACTGCAGTTACATAAACGCATAATTGATTATAACAAGACTTTCCCACTGGCTTTTATAAATTATTAAAATAAAATCTCAAAGCATTTAATCAGTGGCGTAAAAGCAACATTAATTGATTGATAATTGTTGGTTGCGGCCCAAAATGACCAAAAATGGAAGCACAAGAGTCTTCTATCACAGCAGAGTACCAGAGATGCTCTTTGGTTTACATATTCAAAGGCTGGTTTTAAAAACACTACTGCTCTCAAGAACAGAGCGGCTGCCTGTTCAGGCAATCCAACAGTATTACTGTGGCTCATCTTCTCTGTTTTCACATGTAATTTCTCAGGCTGTTAATCAAAATGCGACAATAATCTGTTTTTAATATTTTAAACTGCATCCTTTTCAGAAAAAGCTTTCCCGTGAGCCAGCTGACTCTCGCTGATGTACTATGATCACAGAGTAAAGAGCTCTGGAGATGAAAGCTTCTTAGACTTATTTTAGGTATTAAAAAAAATGCCACGCGTCGTGGCAGACATACAGTGCTGTGCAAAAGTCTTGAGTTATTCCTCATTTCTTTATATTTTGCTGGGAGAATTGGAAATACATGCAGCGATTTATTAAAATGTGCAACCATACATGGAAATACAGTATATAAGACTAAAACAGGACCATTTTAACAAGCTTGAAAGTGAATATTTGGTATGACCGCCTTTATTCTTCAACATAGCCTGAGCTACTTGAAGTAGTCTTCACGAATTGTTCTCCAGGCGTCTTGAAGGACATTCAAATCTCTTCCTTGGATGCTGGCTGCTTTATGTTCCCTTCTCTGTCAGCATGATCCCACATTGCTTCAATAATGAGGTCCAGGCTGTGGGGAGACCAATCCATGACTGATAGTGTTGCATTGTGCGTTTCTTCTATTCATGTGGGTTTGTAGTGGACTGGCAGTGTGTGTTTGGGATCAGTGTCATGCTTTCCAGACAGTACTGCATGGCAGATCAAAATCTGATGCTTTTCATCAATTTTGACAAGATCCTCAACAACACTGGCTGAAATGTAGTCCCAAACCATGAAAGAGCCTCCACTGTGTTTTGCAGATGGCTGTAGATGCTCACTGTTATATCTCTCCTCACTCCTCTCTCCTCTGTACATACTTACCACAGTTTAAACCAAAAATGTCAAATCCTGAATCATAACTTCATAAGACTTTTTGCCACTGATTATCAGTGCAGTTCTTGTGTAATTTGGCATACCTCAGCCTTTTCTCCCAGTTTTCCTTCCTTAGGAATGACTTCTTGGCCATCACGCTTCCAATGAGACCATTTCTGATGAGGCTTCAGCAACTGAATCGGTCTGTTATATGTAGAAACAACACTGGCTCATCTCTTGAGTTAGGAGACGCTTTATGCCGGAATCATTCATAGGTCAGTTTTAAGTGGCTTAGCAAACAAAAACAACAACAAAAAAATTCCTCTGAAAATTGTCCGGTACAAAGAGTGTCCTGAAAATGGGCGAAAAAGTGGCAAATATACAAAGAAAAACTTTGAAAGACCTTCAAAAGGCCTGGAGAACCTTCACTCAAGACCACTTTAAAAAAATTAAAGGAAAATCTGGCTCCTTGGAAGCAAAATAAGAAGAAATGAAGGGTGTTTCATAACTTTTTCAGTGCTGTACTGCTGTTTACCCTCCTTTTGCATCAGCTGGTACTAATGGACCTGACCGTAACTCTGCAGCACAGATCCTCTTATGAACTGGTTTTCAGTGACCTACTGTTCTGCTATATATCGGTGTTTGCTTTCTTTGGAAGGTGAAAGAAACAAACTTTCCTCAGCTGTAAACAGAGTCTGTCTCACTCCATCCCTAAAATTTGACTTGTTTGCGCGTTCTAAAACATTCATAAATCTAGCTTCCCGACAACAAAAGCAGCCACTTCCAAGTTTGAGCACTAAGGAGTTGAAGGTCACGCCAGAGTTTAAAGGGGAGACTGGCTGATGAATGGGGGGCATGATTGTTCAAGACCTGTATTCACGGAAAACACACACACATAAGCACAAACACTCGCACAGTTTACCAGGGTGAGGGCCATTTGAACGTTATCCAGATGCAATTATGTGTAAAGAAACGAGGAGAAGTGCGGAAAAATAGAAGACGAGAAGGAGCCAGTGAGGAGTCTAGTTAGGACACTGCTGAAGGTAAATAAAAAAGGCAGAGCTGAAAATATGAATCATGCGCTGCTGTTGCTGCTGCTAACACCTCCAGCCCACGAGACTGCTATTTATAGGCAGAGAGACAGAGAGAGAGGGGGAGCAAAATGATAGCAACGTGGAAGACAAGTTCAAAGGCAACAGCATAACACTGAGGGTCGACAGCTGGAGGAAGAAGGGAAAGATTGAGGGAGGGGGGAGAGAGACATAAAAGGAGAGTAGTGAGTGGTTAAAATCCAGGAGAGAAAGACAGAGGTGTGGAGTGAGAGAGAAATCTGTTCACGGCAGACAGACGGAGAAGAGCGGGACAGGAAGAATGGGGAGAAGGACGAATGATTGTGCAGCAGACTGAGAAAATACCAGGGTCAAAATGTGGTCATCTGGGGGATGGATGGAATGGCAGGCCAAAAGTACGAGAGAGGAAAAGTTTAAAGACAAAAAAAAAAGAAGTGGAAGTATTGTGCAAAATGTCTGTTGTTTTTAAGACCTCCCCCCCCCAGACAGGTGTATGTACCTGACTCACATCTGACTCTGCGAGAAAGGGCAGACAGCCAACATAGAAGACAACATGACAGGAGCTTTGTCAAGAATAAACCTGCCTGATTAATGAAACACTCAAATGATATAATGAAACCTTTGCTGTTGTCTTTTTAGACAATTTAGAGTAGGGGGGCATTCCCGATTAATCTGCAGGTCATTTCTCCAATAATTAATTCAAAATATACTGAAAACCACCCTGCAGAGCTTACCGACTTCCCAAATGACACCAAGGTCACTTAGTAGCTTAAACATAAAACAAGGAGATAAGTCATCAACAAATGTTCCTCTTGAAATATTAAAACACCCAACATTCGGCTCCCAAACGGCATTCAGTCCTGATCTACAGCTTGCCAGAAACCCTGAACAAAAGCAGGTGTGTGTGTGCATGCTATTATTCATGCTATTGAAAAAAAAAAAAAAGATAGGATTAAAGAGGAAAAGAAACAATCGTTCATTATGTTTGGTTGACATGGGAGAAATCTTTGCTTGCAGGACCTGTTCTGGTTAAAGAAGGGGAAAAAAAGGAAAGGGGACACGAATCAGTTAAAAAGCAAGAGATGGAAATTATGACAGAAAACTTTTACATCCTGGATCCAAAATACCAGGTGAACGTAGTAAAGCAGACATGTTGAGACAGAGTGGGTGACAACAGAGTACACTGTAATACTGTTTGCCTTGGCTCGCGGCCCTTCCCATGATGACCTGTTATGTGCTCTTTTCTCCACGTGCTGACGTATGGCTGTTGCTCAACACTTAATCAAACTTTACAGATGCGTTTCTGGTGAAGTAAAGATAAAAATCAGTGAGTAATGTGGCACAGGTGATTTTTTTTTTCTTTGTAATTACGCTTTAATGCAGATAGTATGAGACGTAGTCTCACTGTGCGCTTCCTTGTTCCTCTTTCTGACCTCACACCCCCCCCCTCTTTTTTCCCTTTTTTTGCTCACTTTAAGCTAGTGAGCTGAAACACAGTTAATGTTTGGGCTAATTAAGGACATTCCCCACCACTGCAGTCACAGCAGATTTGCTGTTTCAACAAAAAAAAAAAAAGGAAGCTTTCTAAAGAGTTTTACTGTTAAATCCCCCCTAAAATGCGCTGGAAGACACTTCTTAAGTCGCCCCAAAACAAAGCTCTCTGTTGCAAGGTTAATCGCACTGAGTGGGGAAATTAAATGCCAAATGATCTCTGCATGCTGTTGTATCAGGATATAGTTAATCTGAAGAAGGAATTCCATTAGAATAATGAGACAAAGCAACAATTACAAATATTTCTTTTGGTTACGTGTCCTCAACATATACTTTAAGTCGCTTTAATAAAAATGGGATACATGCAGTGCTGTGAAAAACTAAGTATTCCAGTGATTCAACAGCTTGTAGAATGATCCTTTAGCAGCAAAAACTTTGAGTAATTGTTTTCTGTGAGACTTCATCAGTCTCACATTGCTGTAGAGGAATTTTGGCCCACTCTGCTTTATAACATTGCTTCAGGCCGAGGAGGTTTGCAGGCATTTGGGTCACTGAAGAATCTGCACAGAGTCCTGCAAAAACTCTTTTTTTCACATGTCTACACAGGGACCAACTGCTTCCCTGTCAGGTGAAATCTGAAAGCGGTAACTCCGGCAGCTGACATGTTTGATGGGTTACTACAGCGATGAATGTGCACAGGTAGCAGGCTGCTGGTGGCCGACCACAATATCTGAATTTGTTTTCTAACATATAGAAATAGAACTGTGCAAAGCGGTTATGTGTACAAGCAGTAACCACAGAGTGCGGATATGCTGTAGACTGCTGTGGTTTCAGTCCCACCTGCAACTTAAGGATGCAACGTGTGTGTGTGTGTGTCTCTTTATTATCTAGTTTGCTCTGTCATAAGAAGAAAGAGTTCAGCAGCAGAGACATGTCATGCACAGTTGCTTGCACTTCTAACAAACTGCTAATTGTGATATATGCGTAAAGAAAAGCCCCTTTCTACTATACATTGTCAGAGATGAGTTAATATTTAGAATACTGAAAAGCACAAGCTCTTCTTGGCCAGCATTTGAAGATACATAAACACCCTAACCTGTTCTTCTGCAAATAAAGCCACATGGCTTTGCATGCGTAAATGCATGACCACCCACACTTCAAACACACACTCACACACACAGAAGCTCACTGAGGTATTATCGATATCAACTGCAGGGTGCAAGTTTGCAGTACAGTAATTTACAGTTGCAGGATTGCGAAATTCTGGGTGGATACTCGTGTTTAAAACAGCAAAGCCAATATGTTTTACTGTTCGTTTATCTTATTGCTATCCATTTGTCCATGTAAACAAAGAGATCTTAGCCTGCTTGAGTCTTTGAGCTTTTCACCATGCTAAGGCCTTTACACGCTAGAAGCGAAAAATTAATGCGAATATTTCATGTGTGAAAAATATGTTTCAGATCATTTTTATTTTTCTCTTCACACTGGACACAAGATGAATTTGCAGCATTTATGTTTTTTTGGATCAAACTTCACTTTTCTGATTTTTTGCACCAAATAAACAGATCTGACCAATCAGATCACTGCCTTTGGGAACAAGTGCACTTGTAGCTCAAACTGTGCACCGGTGCTGAATACACGATGATATGGAAACTCTGGGTCATTCGGCACTCTGTAATTATTTCTCTTCCTCCTCAGGTTGGTCCTAACTCTGCCAACAAGAGCTCAAACTGACATCCTGAAATATGTACAGCGGCCGCGATACAGCTTCAACTCCTGGATCAAACCGTCAAGTTCTCCCTGTTGCTGCTTCTTCTCATGAGAATCGGATGAACCGAGAATCTCCGTTTCTTCCTTTTCTTCATTTAGAAATATCGGGAGTGCACAAGATCTACAAAGCCATCCTTACGTGTGTTTCTCACAATGCCCTATTATGCCTCAATCCATAAAACTAAACCAGTTAATTAAAAAAAAAATGACAAAATTCGACCTGACATGTCAAAAAATTCCTTCAAGTTGAAACTAAACTGCAGCACTGCCTTTGATGGTTGTGAGAGCTGCTCCGCACTCTTGTGCAAAAGCCCCTGGGCGTGGGAGCATCTGGAAATTGAATATACAGTGGAGCAGACAATGCCTAAAGTACACAGGTTGAATGGGACTGCCGTCAGACCACAGGGGATCTACAGTCCATTACTTCCTAAAGCTGCCCATTAACGTCCCGTCTTACGCTCAGTCACCCTGTCTGTGTCCCCCTCTCTTGTGCTGCCTCGTCTCTCTCCGACTTTGCCTGCATCTCTCGGTTTATCGCCCTCTCTCTGTCCGTCTCCATTTATCTTTGGAAATATCTCGCTCTCATTCCGGTTTGCTCATCAGCCATTAACGTCTCTCTGAATTGTCTAGCTCCTTTTCTGCCCTTGCCTTTTGCCTTCAGCCCTTTCTTGTGTATGCTTGCAAGTTATATGTCCCCTTTAAAGTTTGTTTGTCTCTGTGTTGCATTCACCGAGGTTTTGCTGCACGTCCTGCCAAATATATATATATATATATATATATATATATATATATATATATATATATATATATATTTTTTTATATTTATTTTTTTTTCTTTTTTTTCTCTTTTTTTCTTTTTTTTTGTGTCACAT
>VUQG01010509.1:5936-18047 GCA_015106755.1 Etia nguti | reverse complement strand
TGAATCTGCTCCCCAGAGACACAGTGTGTGTGTGTGTGTGTGTGTGTGTGTGTGTGTGTGTGTGTGTGTGTGTGTGTGTGTGTGTGTGTGTGTGTGTGTGTGGGGGGGGGGGTGTGTGTGTGTGGGGGTGCGTGTGTGTGTGTGTGTGTGTGTGTGTGTGTGTGTGTGTGTGTGTGTGTGTGTGTGTGTGTAGTAGTAGTAGTAGTAGTAGTAGTGGGGTGTTGGGGAACATTAGTACCTTGAAAGGTTCGGGTCATCTGCCAGTGAATGCAGCTTAAGCAGGTTAGGATTGAACCCAGACAGCTCCTTGTTCTAGTGTGCTTACTCTGGCTACACTCTCTGTTTGTGTCCTGTCAATGGCACTCCTTTACTCAGTGATACACTTGCAAGGAGTGCTTAGCAGTTCAACAATGCATAACTCAGTGGCAGATGAGGAAAACCCTTTCAGAGGGATTTGAAGAATCGGGTTTCTGCAAACGCTTTTTAATTTAAAAAAAGTGAAATTTGATAGAATGTAAAAAAAATATCAACAAGGACATGAGTGCACAAGTAACTCACTATTAGTGCTTCATGATTATGAAGACTTTAAAAGTTCTGTGCACGAAGTTGACCCTAGAGTTCTGTATGTATATACAGTAGCTCTCATGCAAGCTGGGCAGAAGAGTTGCAATAGTTTGTCTTGTCCCTGAACTGAAAAGGAATTCCAGCCTGTGCACCTCTGAATCAGACCTCCAAAGCGTTGTTTGCTGCGCCTCGAGTGAAAGGATCTCTCGTCGTCCTAATGGGAAAGGATTCTGGGTAATTTCTGTTTGTCGAAGGGATTTGCTTCCAGCTGTGAGGGCCTTCACATGCCTTCAGTATCAGATTAGGGAGCTGTAAACATCCTCTGTGTAAACAAAAGCTGTTATTCGTCCTTAGAAATTGAAAATTGATGACTGGCAAGAAATTTAATGATATGCAAAGGTGTGAAAAACTATCTCAAGGAAACTGGTGTTAGACAAACAAATGTTTGAATCTTTTTGATTGAGTTAATACAAATGAATAAGGAAATTTTGACTTTTCAGTCATTAAAAAAAAAAAAAATCTAGTATTGCTCCTTGCATGTGCTTTGCACATCTGATTTATCCAACCACTCCTCCAAGCAAAAATCCTTCCATTGCAAAATATACTCTTCTCATTTGGTCCACTTCCAACACATTCAGATATGAACTTTGCGTCAGTCATTCCCCTTGGTGGTGTTACTAGTTTGAAAAGGATTCACTTCTCAAATTAAGCACAATTCATAATAGTTCCACCACTATGCCTTGTAGCTCGAGCGTCTTCTAATGATGAATGTTGTAATGAATGAATCTTGTTACTGCAGTCCCACACATCCTGAAGAGCAACAGTAACTAAGCGTTGCCTGGTATTGCAACACTTAAACAATGTTAAACATGCCCAGTTTGCAATAAGCATATTAAAAGTGCAGGGGAGCATTGAGAACACAACGACAAACAAGGAAAAAAGGAGGTGAAGCAGAAAGAAGAAGCTGATTGTGCTATCAGATGAACGTCGAGCATGGGGAGAGACATCAGTGCTGTACATCTCTGCCAGGGTGCTATGGGAAAATATTCTGGGCTTTCAGAAAAGACAATAACAGCTTAGAAATTGTTAAACATTGTCTCTGATAGCAACTGGTATCTGTAAACAGATCAGATGGGAGCTGCTACTTAGAATAGAGGAAAAATGAAACCACCAGAGAAGAAGAAGCTTCTAGATGTTAGTTCATGTGGATGATAGCTATGTCCAGCGTGCTTTGTTACATATTTCTTGTACATGCATTGAAAAAAAAATTAGATAGCCAATCATCTGACAAACCATACTGAACAGAACCATTGGTAAAATAAATTAAGCATTACATGTAGTTTAAACCTCATTGAACAGATCTTGAAATACCAACCAAGCCTGCATTGCCTTCTTGGCACCCAGCATGCTCAAGTTGTTCAAGTTTCACATGAACTCTATCCACTTCTCACAAAGGAAACCACTGAAAAATGATAAATCTGTTACAGATGAACAAAAAGATCACAATGCCTTATTTTATCTCATCGCGTTAGTTGGCATAAAGTCAAATGGTGGTGCAGAGAAGCACGTATGCAAACATACACTGTCCTACACTTTTCACATGTGACTAAGCTAAACAAGCTGGTGGAAATCTCCATGGAGACACTGGAAGACATTTTTGCTGATCATAGAAGAAATGTTAAATGAAGTCGCCCCAACTTTAAATGGCTGTTGTCTGGATGGATCTGTGATTGGATTTGATCGTGATATTTATTTGAAAGCTGGAGCCTCTAAACTGATGTCACCTACAGGTGTACCGCACTTCACGGTTCACCACAAGTCTACAGATGAAAGTCAATATAAGGTGCAGGGATGACATATTTTTAAGATAGCCTTATCCTGGCTGCCTTAACAAGAAGCCGATGGATTTTTTTCGTCAATAGGCTTTTTTGGTTTATTCAAGAAAATTTCCACGTCAACATCTGGGGTCACTTTTTAGTAAGCACCTTCTTCGGCACACATGAAAAGCTTGGAAAATCATTAGTCGGGTATTTCCTTGTGTACGTGTAAGTGTTCAATGCTTATTCCTGCAACAGGGTTGTGTTTTTCACTAATGTGGTCATCATATCTCCAGTCCACCAACTAAGTGATTATGTGGGGATATTCCTTAATCATAAAAAATGAATTCAACATTTCTTTATATGCAGCATTGTATAAAAATTTTTTGTCCAAATGATCATATTTGCTTGCAGGACTTTAGCTGCTACTGAGATTAAGAAAGTAAAGGGTGATTTTCTGTTGTTTTTTCTGGGAAATAACTGACTTTAACTGCCATATTAATCATACACCTTGGCTGTTGGTAGTGAGTGTTACTACAGTTGGCTCGTTCCGCTATTTTGGGGCTCGCAAAGGTAGGCTTACTGTAAGTAGGGCAGGCAAAAAACTTTAATGTGTCACACTTCACACTTTCCCATGATTGCCAAATGAGTGCCTGCTATTTATTTCAGTTCTTGTTGTACTCTGATAATAGAAATATCTCAGTTAAGTTAGTCCCAAAGAGACTCAGTGGTAAATGATCACTTTTATTCGGTTACAGTAGGAAATCTTCAGCACTGGGCCAAGCTTGTCCCATAGCACTATAGAGGAATTATTTAGTGGTGTTTTACATAAATGACAGGCAAAGTGAAGACCCCCCTTTGAAGACTGTTTCCGTCACATTTAGTGTATTTGGCATTAAAGCATAGCAACGTGCATGTACACGGACTGGCACCTGTTTACGGTTCAAAGCCACTGGGAACCACAGCGAGTCAGGTACAGAGGCAGAGGAACAGATAACAATGTGCACTGCAGTCTATTCAGAACTATAGACTGCAAAATGCTGGCTGCATGCAGATGAAACTCTGATAAAGGAAAAATACAAAATACAGCGCTGACCACAGGTGTGAACAAAGCTCTATTTTCAAAAACACTTCTAAATGGGGGACTGCACTGATGTCAGGGGGGAGCGTTTTGAAGATCCTACCCCTTCCCATCTACAAACCTGAAGATAAATGGAATCCTTTATCAGTTTAGATGTTGTATAATTGTACAACTGGAGTTCAAACATCAATGCGGGCTTCAGAGTCTAAGAACAGCAACCATAAGTTCACAGGCTTAAGGGAATTTATCTGATCATGACGCCCTGAATTGCAAAAACAGCTTATCGTGGTGATCGTTCGCATTTTGGTAAAGATCTTCCTCGTGGAGCTTTAGAAGGTGTGAGAAAGTCCTCCCACTTATTTGAAGTTGTGAAACTGTTTGCAAACTACGTAAAGCTTTTGGCAGATCGTAAAGTTTGTGAAATGAATAGTGTGCTTAATTAAAACTCGGCTGTGTTATATAGAAATGTAGAATCGATGAGCAGCACAGAGACTAATGTGTTTTCATTGTTGGTCTGCAGTCGGTGAGAAACTTTAGTGTCAAACAGGAAGGATTAGGCAACAAGGTATTTAGCAGTCAGTGTTTCCTTTCAGACGAGCCTCTGGTATGTATCAGTGCTTTGTGTTCCAATAAGGGAACCAGTTGGTTTTATCTTGTGGGAAACACAAATGTATTTTGTTGTTGATGTGAAAGTTAAGGATGACTTGACAGATTGGGATGTTTTGATTGAATTAAAACAGAATGCCCGGTGTTTAAAGTGAAACAACGACACATTATTAGTCGTGCGTTAAAAAACATTACCTGTAAATACTGAAACAACACCGTGACCCAGAAAACACTGGCTGATTGTTAACAGGCGTCTCTTAGTTTACCCAGAATACATATGTTTTTACGGATGAGAGAGAAACCTGAAAAAAAAAACGGGTCATTCTCAGTCGTCTTAAGTAAGCTCCAGTTTTCACATCTAGATAGTTTTCTTCATTAGTTTTCATTTAGAAATTAGATAACCTTTTTTTTAAAAATCTTTCTATATTTTTTATACTTACAGTAAATCTGCCTGTTTTCAATATGCGGAAATAAAAAATGTATATTAAAAAAAAACATATTGACTCATTAAACTTCCCTATAATATAGAAACTGCAAGCAGCAGTGTGATCTGTGTTGTGAGTGTTGATCTGCTTTATTATAGTGGGTACCGATCTATTAAAATATGCTTGGATCATCTTTTTTCCTGCATTAACAAAAAACAATAGATTATTATTATTATCAGCTTTTCTTAAAATGCAAGCCAGTTGGCTAGTCTTCCTTTGCAGTCTTTTGCCAAAATGTTACAAACACAAATTAATAAATTTAAAAAAAAAAAAGAATCAGTAAATGAGTGGTGTAGCAACACAAAACGTCCTCTTAAACAGTTCAAACAGCAAACATAGAAATCAGTCAAGCACAAGTAGTAATATAGCCGCAGATAAGCTGAAATCAAATAGGACTGCAACAAAATCTGATTTTCGGCTCATGTACTGTCCAGAATGACATTAGAAAACATTAAAAAAATAACAACATCATCAAACTGATTTCAGTCTTTGTTTTTGTTGCTGTTGCACTGGTTCAGTTCAAGAATCTGCAACTGTAAGTATACAAAGATAACAATTAAACAATTCTTTACATTGCTATTAATGCGTAGTATTCAAACAATATTTATACACGGTCATCAAAAACAGAAGGATTACTACATTGTTAATGCTGTTATGCAACCAATGCTAGCACTTACTTACATACTTAACTGTGATTAAGTATGAAATTTATGTAAGTATGTAAACTGTGACAAGGAAAGATTTTACTTTAGCCTTTATTTTCACTAGTATCTGATTTCTGTCGAACAGAGTAAAAAGTGTTGCAAAAATGTGGACACAATCCAGGAGACTATCAAGTGTCCTCCAAAATGCATGTGGCAGAGCTCTCCAGCTGAATATAAACACTTTTTTGAGGAAACAGATTGGTATACCTGTCACCGAGACATCTCGTTGTCTCTTCCTTGACGCAGGGTCACAGCACGGTCATGTGCGCTGGCGTTCGGAGGAACTTTAATTTTGCGATCAGGGTTTAGAGTAAGGACGCGAAAACAACCTGCTGGTAAGAATGAGGGGGACGGCGTTAGAGGAAAGGATACAAAAGACAGCTTAACAGGCTACTGATGTCACCCCAGCACCATCAGAGCGTTCCATTGAATCTAAAGGACCTCTGTTGTGTTGCTTTTGTCTGTTTCTTGTCAGGCCTGCGCCCCTTCCTATAATAATGAGCTCTTTGGCAAGAGATTAACTTCGGTGTGGTGTGCACTCATTTAATTTTTTAAGAGCTGTTTTAATCACATTTTACCGTCCGTTAAGTAGTATTTCCTGACTTAAGTGAAAGCTGTTAAAGCGACTACTTGAAATTGAGGGTAAAATTCATCCAATGACAGAAAAGTCTGACAAAGAAACAATAAAGAAACACAAACTCTGCTTTCACGCTTTATTCTGGAAGTTTCTACCACACCTCACCATCTTCCTGAGCAGTTTATTCAAAACCGTAAGTGATAAAATTACCAAATGCCAACCTACCCAACAATACTAGGCACAACCGTTGTAATTATCTTTTAGCCTGTTAGGCTGAGAAGCTAAAGCTTATTTACTGTTCTGCCTCTGAATAGAAGGATTTAGTTTTCACCTTACAATTTGACAAATTTCTCTCAAGACCTGGCTTTGATCCTATCAGGCAGGCAGGGGGTACAAGAGCTCCCAAAGGGATGACTGCCCCCTGATGGGAGAATTGTTTTTACCCCAGCTGTGATTTGCTTGTACTGCAACATCTAATCCCAAATACTATTTTGTTAAAATCAGACCGTAGACTTCGTGTGATTAAGGCCGGCCTGGTTCCCTACAGCAAGACAGGCGCTCTTCACCACCCCCCAGTGAGGGAAACAAGCCAAGCCTGCCCCCACACAACAAAACAACACCCCACTCAACAGCAGCGTGACATTTCCTCAACCAGCAAATGAGATGAAAGCTTTAAACCATGAAAATAGTGGTTTGAAAGGCTTCTGAAGCCCAGCTACCCTGCTAGCACAGAATAAAGATGGGCAGTCCACATGCAACAAACGCCAAACACAACAGGGAAAAACATCAAAGTGGGTTTTTTGTCGAGGGAGGGAGACGCCGATTTGTGAGATGGTGCCCACAGAGAAAAATGCAGGTGAATTTTCAGGTAAATACCACATTGCTGGTAAGTGCTACAGTTGTCTCTTAACTTCTGAATGCAGAGTGTGATACTGTTCACAACAGTGAGCTGAGTGCACTCTCACCTATTGCACCGTTTGCAGGGCTTTGGTCCCACTTTCAGCAACTTTTTCAAAAGTAAAATCTGCACCACACTGCTGCTTGTGTTTCCTAATAAAGTAAAATGGCATTTTGTTCCTACATAAATTTTGTACATCTTAACGGTGATTAATCTGCTTAGATTTTTACATTTGCTGATAGCTGATACTATCGAATTAGACATTTATACATGGATACACAAGTACACATATACAAATATCAAACCAGGCAATCACATGGCAGCAACTCAGTGTATTTAGGCATGTAGACACAGTAAAGACGACCTCCTGAAGTTCAAACTGAGCACCAAAACAGAAAAGAAAGGTAACTTTTTTTTTTTAGCCTTTATTAGACAGGTACAGTGAAGACAGAAAGCAGAGGGAAAGACATGCGGCAAAGGGCCATGGGTTGGACTCAAACCGGGGCTGGCCGCTCTCAGCCATGTGGCATATGGTTGCCTGCTCATCCAACTGAGCTAAATTGGCGCCGCAAAAGAAAGATGACTTTAAACGTGGCATGGTTTTTGGGGTCAGACAGCCTGGTCTGAGTATTTCGGAAACTGCTAAACTGCTGGAATTGTCCTGCACAGCCATTCCCAGGGTTTACAGATGATCAGAAAAATGAGAAAAAAAATCCAGTGAGCAGCTGTTCTCTGGGTCAAGATGCCTTGTTCATGCCGGAGGTCAGAGGAGAATGGCCAGGCTGATTTGATATTATAGAAATGCAACAGCAACAGGAGATATATGCTTATGTGTTAACTCTACGGTGAAGCTACGTCGTAACCACAAAACCCTCTGAAACCCTATTACGTAACCTTGCACACAACCTGACATGCACCTCCCTGGAAATATGAGCGACATGTCACATAAACACAGGCCACAAATACTGGGGTTGATTTCATTGGACTCAAACAGATCTCAGTCCAATAGAGCAGTTTTGGGATGTGGTGAAACAGGAGATTTGCATCACGGATGTGTAGCCGACAAATGTTCTGAAGGCAAAAGGGAGATAACCCGCTGTCAGCAAAGTGTAAAGAAAAAAGTATCTGCTAAGTTTATGTAGGTGAATAAAGTACATATTATAAGGTTTTATAAAGTTTGTTTTACAACAACTAAAAATTATTAAATGAGAGCTAAATAATCGTCTTTTCCAAGATCTTCTGTCAAATCAGGTTGTTTAACAATTTCTAGGTTGTTGCAGAGCTTTTGTTCTCTTTTCACAGGTGGATTTACCTGACTGTGAAATTTGATCGCTCCTTTGTCCAAGTGAAACTTTAAATGACGAGCTTATGTTAACAAGGCAATAAAGAGATTTCCCAAACAAGGATTGTTTGAGTAAACGGGGCTCCTTTTTTGTACATGAATATAGGAAAACGACATCCTAAGACAAGATCAAATGTATTACAACATATTAACTAAAAAAAAAAACAGACAACAAACACAGTGAAATGACACTTAAATATAAATATATAGTTTGCGAACCAAGTCACTACTGAAAAATATGCTAAAAGAAAGTAATTATTGTAAAAAATACACAATGCTAGCAAATCTGTAGAGGTTAATAGTGCCAAAGAAAAGTAGGCAACGCAGAAAATAGATTGTACTTAATCCTATACTGGAAGGAATTCAAACGTGATCTCACAGTGAAATTCCAGAGACTTACAGTAGGAGTTAAGTGCCTCAGGTAATCAGATTTTGCCATGCACATGAATGCTTATTAATGGGCTGCAGTGAAGTGTGGGAGTCATACTGCAGTACATTCCCCAAATTTAGCAGTGTATAGGAGTGTCAATACAGGCATGTGATAACAACAGTAAAACAATGCTAATCTCAATTAGATATCCACATTAGTTTAAACATTCAATCCGGATCACATTTTCCAGCACAAGCTCCAGAACGATGTGGCATTTTATTTTGTTTAGGGCAATGGAAAATGTAAGCATCTATGTACTGAGAGTCCTTGACCATCTTTGACTAAATTCTGCTCAACACTGATGAACAATAATTGCCATTCATGTCAGTATGTGCAATGTGAGGAAGCGTATGAATGCAATTTCGAGTTTCTAAGTGACACATGCTCGAGAGATTCCAATCTCATGAATAATCCACTGCTCAGAGGAATTGTCTAAGCAGAGTCATCAACAATGAGAATTTGTGTGTGTGCGTATGTGTGGAGGGTATCTTATCATTTCTGGGTAAAGAAATGTGAAATTACACCATAGCACAATAAGAATAATAGGCAAGTTATTCACTACTACTTTCCCCTTCTTGCCCTGCATATCTGAGCAATAATTGACTTATGTCAGTTTTGCCAGATATTGTGAGAGGATCTGGAAACGTGAGAAAGGTTGTTCCACTTTTTTTTAATCCTCGGGCACGTTTTAATTTACATTCTCAACTCCCAGCATGCCTGTATTCCTTCCACTTGGCTGGGTTCTTTGGTCAGTCCTCTGTGCCTAAGTGACCGTATATTGGTTCAGGCACCCATTCAGGGCTCTATTTTCTAGGTGATTGACTCTGAAAAACTAACATTGTAATCCCCAAGTGTTTCCTCTGTGTTTGAGGAAGGTTCACAGTTGTATATGTGTCATGCTGTGCATTTAAAGTGGTGGGAGGAGCAGGGTTTAAACAGGTGGAGAGATACCGCTGAAGCAGGATTGACCAGATCTGCCAAAAGTGAAAACTGAGCTAGTCTTCTGTCAGTCAAACCAAGGCCACATAGTTCCCCTACAGGATCTACAGATTCTTTAATTATATGATTATTATTGTAGTCTGTGAGGTAGATTACAATTTGCTGACGAACTGATGAATTAAAATAAAGTGATAAACTCTATCTCTCCAGGATACCTAAATAACCCAGTGCCCTGAAAACCATTTCAGTCATCTCAGTTCAAATTCTTATTTAGTGAGAAAGCTGAACAAGACTCAATCGGGACACACAAACACTGAGACATTTAAAAAAAGAAACCTAGTGTTTCATTAAAGAAAAAAAACAGCATTTATATTGCTATTTCTGTGTGCAGTTGCACTTGTGCTTATACGTACTATGTGCTGAAAACAGGTTATAAACTACAACACACTAAGAAACCTGTTAAATTTACATACAACGCAATTCTGCATAAAACAAATAAACCTATAAAAATAAACAAGACATACACATTAACAACCATCTTCAAACCATGTTAGAAACTGGTATGCATGCAACCATATAATCATGGAAATGTGGCAACAGTTAATGTCTTAGATACCACGGTATACAAAGTCTTTGTCTCTTTGAATCATACTGGAAGAGTCATTTAAAGGCTATTGCTCATGAGTTAATCTGTTCCGTCCACAATTTTTATCCGTCTGTCACTATTTCACTTAATCTTCAAGATCTGAATCAACAACTTGTCATGTCAGGCGTGAGCAGGTTCAGTTTTTTGTCAATATATTGATGCAACAAAAAGGAAATGGATTTTTAAAACTCACATACATGAATGTACTACTTCAGATTTAAAATAACAACTAATGATCACTGAACAAAGCTTTACATTAGTTTAATGAAATCCTCTCCTTAATGAGATTGACTCTGCTACTCTTCTTGGAAGAAATGAGCAATGCCATGAGCAATAGCAGCAGTTCCATCATGCTTCGGTGCCATTGGTTGCAGATAAGGACCACCACCCACATTAACACGCTAGTAATTATTTGGATTTCTGCAAGCAGGTGGTAATGGAAGTAGGGGAGTCCGTGATCAGACTCCAGAGTACCTCGAGATAATCATCAGGGACACACCTACACCAGTCTGTACAACGCTCATCAGGAACCACCATGTCTCTCCTCAACCATGCAGTTATACACTACATGGGGCTGGCGAAATAGTGTACTCTGCTCTGGGTTATGACTTGCACCAGCATAAGAATATAGAGGTTTTCTTTCAAATTGGAAGCATTAGTGGAGTGAAAGGGTAAGTTTATTCTGCAACAGTAAAACTGGTGTCTGTAAAAAAAAAAAGAAAAAAAAAGTCACACTAGCTCAAGTCTGAACAACAGCTTGGAAAGTTTGCAAAAATGTTGGTACACGACTTGCTGGGTTAGTAATGTCATATCTAAAAAATGATGGCAGATGCAAGTTAATTTTTCATTCATAAACAAAAAGAACTTGGATTAAGGGTCCAAAATGTTTCTCTTATATGATGAAATTTAGCATCAGTTGACTGGTATGGTGGTTAGTTCTGTGGCCTGGCAGCAAAAAGTGGTGTACAGTGGTTTGAATCCAGCCTGGGGAGATTGCATGTTCTTCTACCGTCTGCATGGGCCCTCTCCAGGTACTCTGGCATCCTCCCGGAGATATAGATAGCATTAGGTTAACTGGTGATTCCAAACTGGCTGTAGGTGTCAGTGTGAAAGGTTGTTTTTCTGTCTTTATTAGCCCTGTGATAGATTGGTGACCTATCCAGTACCTCTTAACTTCTGACCTTACAACAGTTGGGATAGGCCCCCAAAGTAGAAAGTAGGAAATGCCATTTCATTTCCTAACACAAGAAACTAGACTATCCCAAAAGCACATAATGCACAGTAGCCTTATACCAGTGCTAAATATGAGGAACCACTTTTTCATACTACATGGTATTACCCTCAATAAAGCAATGTTTCTGTCTGGCATGGAGGCATCTGACAGATTGACACCTTTGTCTCTTTACTTGCTAAACTTCCCGCTATGTTCTTTAGTTTGGTATATATACTTATGAAGTTTATGCCAATGAAAGATGCTAAAATATTTATAAATGAGGATTTCTCACTACTAGCATCAGATCAAACATAGTCATCTGAATCACTGTCAGTATGAAAATTAATGCGAAATTATTCATCAGTGTCTTTTGAAATATTAGGCAATATGATAAATATAGTTCCTCTTTACTGTGAAAAACATGTTGCGAGTGTAATTGTCCAACTATCTTAGTGAGGACCAGTTTGACTTTTAGACCATCAGAGTGAGGACATTGTGGAAAGTGAAGACCTTTTGGTTAACCCTTACTTTTCACACTCACCACTGGTTTTAAAGTTAACTTTAGGCTTAATCTCTGGTGAAACACTTAAACCAGGTGGTCATTGAACGAGGCTTGGAACGGGTTATATTAATAAATGTACTCACATGTAACCCCAGAAATACGTGTGTGTCTAGTTGTATTACTTGTGTTGTGGGAACCAGAATCTTTTTTTTTTTTCACAGTTATTCACATTTTGATTTAAAAAAAAAAAAAAAAAAATATGAAAAAGAAAGAAAAAAATCCAAAAAAAAAAAAAAATAAATTTTAA
>VUQG01010507.1:2273-13657 GCA_015106755.1 Etia nguti | reverse complement strand
CCACCTCCAGCAAAAAAAAAAAAAAAAGAGAAGCAGAGAACTGAAGCATTCTGAGTTTCTCGCAATGGCAGATGGTGGAAAGAGAGAAGAGCTGATGGAAAAATCCCTTCCAAGATGTTTATTCTTTTCAGTAAAACGAAAGAGAAAACAAATGCATATGGAGGGAGGAGGAGGAGGTGGAAAGGAGGAGGAGGAGGTATAAGTAGCCACATCTTATTTGTCAGCGGAATAAGCAGGGCTTGTGGAAAACGTGGGGATATATTTTTTTAAAAGCAGTGCTTCTAACAACGAGAACAAGGCTGCTTGTTTTGTGATGTTTTAAAGACTCGATCATAAATGCATCAATTATATTTTAAGCCTCAAAGTTATGCTGCAAACAATGTAAGAACTTTAAGCTGTTAGAGATCCTCTGCATTTAATCTACGAACCCGTAAAGTGCTGAAATGTTTGTCCTCGTGTGTTAAAGCCAGATTTATCAGTGCCTGATCGGTGCCTGCGAGCTGCGATCGCTTCCTCTTTTCGCCCCTTCTCTATCCTTCACTGCTTCCTCTTTTCATCCCCTGCCTATTTCTTTCCCCTCTTTGCTGCCCATCCCTACCTGTCTCATTTGCATAGGATGCCTTATTTGCATACATATGAGCTAAAGAGAAAGGGGATTTGTGTGCGAGAGAAAAAAGAGGAGGAGAGGTGAGATATGCAGGCAGGCCGCCGCTGATTAAAAGAAATGAAAAAGAGCCCTTTCAGTGGGAAACTGCAAGCGCAACCTCTCTCTCTCTCTCTCGCTTGCTCCCTCATTTTTTTACCCTCTTTCTTTCAATTCTGTTCTCGCCCTTTAGGTCACACCTTAGAGAGCTCCCGCAAAGACCCCATTAACGTGAAATATCAGGCCGAGAGACAGAAAGAGTCAAGACGGTAAAAGAGAGCAGATAACTGGTAAAAGATTGGATGAAACGTGGGCTAAGCAAGACGAAAAAGAAGGAGAAAAACAAAGCAACTGAGAGATAACTGATAGATAAATATAGCAGAGGAGCTTGTACACATCGCCCATCCATCCCCTGCAGCAGCCTGGCTCGGTGTTGTTGTTGCTGTGGTGGCAATGGCTGGTTCCCTCAGCAGAGATAAACTGATTGGCTGTGAAGTAAAGCCCCCCTTTTTGTACGCCCTGCGGGGCCAGCTCTTTCCCTCTAGGAAGGACGTACCATGACAGGCCACTCCCCTTCAAATGTGCGCACACACACACACACACACACACAAATATGTACAGGGACACTAAAAATACAGCAGAATGTCCTCGTGTCTTTAATGCTAGAGATAAACTAAGAGAAAAGTGTACAGAATTCTTCATATTCAGACATTAAAAACAGATAAACAAGTACGGCTCAGGATGACAGAAACCTGCTCTAAAGGGTGCAAAACGTGCACACACACAGACACCCAGCAGCCACTATCATATTAACAACCTCCATCCCTACCCCTCCTTGTATCCACATCAGGCCAACCCAGATGCATCCCATACAATCTGTCCCTGATTGCACACAAACACTCCAGCTGCCCTCTAAACGTGCGCACACACACACACTTCTGAACACACACACACACACACACACACACACAAACAGGCGTATTTATCCTGATCGAGCTCGCTAATTGCATGCGTCTAATAACCTGGTGGAGATAGAAAGCAGAACAGTGCTCTCTCTTGTCTCTCGTCTCTCTGTAGACAGAGTCCAGACGTGAGGCTACTGCAGAAGCCGGGGATATGAAAAGGCAGCAGGAGATAGGAGGGGTACAGGCATAGATGTGTATGTATGTTTGTGTGTATTTGTGTGTATCTATGTTAGCGTGCGTTCGTCCTCTGCTCTTTGTTTGATCTTTCCACCCAGGCCTGAAATGCTGCAGCACACCAGGAATAATAACTTTCCTACGACACAAGTGCACATAATCAGACCGAATACATGCGCACATACAAAATACAGCACCCATCCTGCTGCATACACAAACCTTGCCTCGCTGATAACGGTCTTTAAATGTTTGTGTTTGTGCGGTGCACGCACCCCAATGTGATCATTCATGCGTGAGCCATCTCCTGTGTATTATCAGGACCGGGTGGTTAGGACAGAGGTGGGGAGGGGGCGAGAGAACGTGATGAAAGGTGGCAGGGGGTAAAGAGTGGCGATGAAAGCAGGGTGTGTGTGTGTGTGTGTGTGTGAGGAGGGGGTGGGCTTGGGGTAAAAGGGCAAAGAAGGCATATGAGATAGAGGATGGGTAGGGAGAAACAAAGGGGAGAGGATGTGCCGAATTGGGTTGAGGAAAAGCGGGAAGGACAGATGTGCTGACTGCTGATTGGATGGAGAACAGGAGGAAAGCGAGAGAGAGAGGGAGAGAGAGAGACGGGAGGAAAAGCGAGGCAGTAAGCGAGAGAGAGCCTGTCACCTTTAGTCAGTGGCTATTAGCGGCAGCAGCAGCTCTGAGACACCATCCCTCATTCTGCTCTGCAAGCGGTGGCACAATTAGACACATACACACATACACACACCTTCATGCACACGCTCATCCATCCATCTTTTTCCTCCGTGTGTACGTGTGTGTGTGTGTGTGTGTGGCTGAGACTAATTGAGTGCGTGTGTGCATCAGGCTGTGTCTGAGCTCAGTGTTTTTCTCTCTGTCTCTGTCTGCTGTGAGCGTGTGTGTGTGTGTGTGTGTGTAATAAAGAGACTCAGGAAAAAGCGAACGTCCTTGTGTTTGATCTGCTTGTGCGTGTACATCTATGCGTGTGTCTGTGTGTGTTTGCGTGTGTGTGTTTGTGCCACTGAGGGCCCCGTGCCCAGGCCTGAGACTGAGTGATAGAGTCCATGCCAACTTGAGCTGCATGCCACAGTCTCCACGCCTGCACCCGTGTCCTCCTACTGCCAGCGTCTCCGTCCCTCCTCTCTCTGTATCAGTCTCTTGGCCTCCCCTTCCTCCTCCTCCTCCTCTTTCATCCTTTCTCAGTTTTTTATCTCTCCGCTCACGCTCTTTCCCCCATCTCTCGTTTTCTCTGTTTTGGATAAATTGCTTCGTCTTTAGCTCTGTCTCCCCAGCGTGCAGCCTTTTTTTTCCTTTTTCCCTCTCATTTAATGCCTGTGACCACTCTGCCCAGCCCTCTCATCCTCACATCTTTTTAAAAGCTGAGCCTCTACCTGCCTTCCTCCTCTAATTTCTCATATCTATTTTGTCTCATGTGGTCTATTTGTCTTATTGAGACCACATTTTATCACAGTCTGTCTCTTTTATTATTTTACCTACCCACTCCTTTTTTCCTTTCCACCTCAGAATAAACCGCTTTTCTGTCTGTTGTTCACTTTCATATCCTCCTTTCATCTCCTCCCTCCTTTTTACTCCCCCCCTCCTACATCAATTATTTACTTCCACAATCTGCCACTAGTGGCAGCTGTTTTCACATTTCCCTGTCCATTCATAACCCCTCCATCCTTTCGCTTCCTCTCTCGCTCTCCCATTTTTTTTAAACTTCTCTCCATCACTGAGACGTCTCTATTCAGGGCTCTCGTTCCCTCTCATCAGAGTCCTCATTATCCGACCCCCTTGCACCACTCTCCTCTTCTTCCTTCCTTTCACTCCCTCATCCCTATCCTCCCCCTCCCTCCTCCATCACCTGCTTCACAGCAGTGTATCTCCTAATTTCCATACAGCCCTGCAGCCTGCAGACCGCCTCATATCTGCATCTACACACACACACACAAACACAGGTTAGAAAGCATACACACCTTCAAACACAGGCATTCACATACATTCCCCAATCTAGGAACATACAGGTCAAGGAAGACAGGCGCATGAAGAATTTATACGCTTGGTTTCTCGCACACTCACGCTGCAACAGACACACATTCATCTGGGGTATAATGAGATTTTGCCCCTGCTGTATTTTTTTTCCGCCATCTTCTGTGGAATATCTCCACAAATGTGTTTATAATCATTATTTAAATGCAATAAAAACACATTTTAGTGGCAAATTAGACACTGCTAAGTCCTTAAAACCATTTGCCGCTTTATTTATCTACTCTTTCCAGTTTTAGCACTGCATGTATTTCAGCTTCATTTCATACACACAGAGCGCTATTAATTGAGTGAACGAGGCCTATTCTGTCCCAGTCTATCCCGCACAGCTAGTGAGACAGAGCCGAGGGCTCAGGAACTGAAGTGCAGAGTCTGATAAAAAATTAGAGCATGCTGGATAGATTTGGGCAGCTGACCGCTGCTTCTTCTTGGCCAGTTAGCTGAGGGAGAGCTCATTAAGCGTAGCTGGAGGTGAAGGTGGTCTGCCTTGTTAGGATATGTGTGTGTGTGTGTATTTCTTATCTTATTAAGTGCATGTCCGTATGTTTGATAATTTCAGCCAGAGTTGTGGGTTAAGCCGGCCTTACTCACAATGTTGCACAAGACGAGAGAAAGACAAAAAAGTCACCAAGAGAAACTCAGCTTATGAGGCCATCACTGACTATGTGTGTGTGATTCATGGAGAGTGAGACAAAGGCACATGGAGAGAAGGGGGAGAGAGACAGGAAAAGAAAGCCAGAGATGGATCGAGCAGTGAACTAGGGTGGCTCGGGATCAGGCAGCTTGCATGGATGGCTGTCTGCTGTCCTAAGGGAAAGGGGTAGCTTGTTATTTTAAGGAGGGTGACTCTGGCACTCACCTCACAAAGAATAAATAGGGACACAGTCACACCTACACAAGTTTTTTTTTTTAATACTTCTGTGCAAATAAAGCTGCCAGCACATGGCATACCAGCTAACACAGTGCCTTATAGGTCTATCTGTCGCAGGTAATGGGGCAAGCTCAACACACTGCGCGTGTTCACAACATCACATCAACCTCGAGATGACACAAATAGTGTCACACAGCCCATGAGAACATTATGTGTAAATGCATGTGACCCTGTATACAGCTATGCCTATTCACAGTCTGCAGCTTTACCTCTGTGTGATGACCTCAAATTTCACAAACATTTAAGCAGTCTCCATATCTTTGCGGGGGAATCTGCATACGATGATGTTTGTGCATTTGTGTGTGTATGCGTGTAAAGCCTCAGTGGCCGTGCAGCCTTGCAGCTTAGTGTCTGTGACACTTGACATACTACGACGCCTGCAGTGCCTGGCCTATGGGACTGGGGCTGCTCTCTGCTAGCATGGCAGCATGCCCCCGCTTGCACTCGTCGCATTGAATCTCATCACATCATAAGATGTCTCATCACGTCACATTTACTCTCTCTCATTCTCATAACCACTTCTCATCTGTTTACCCTCATTATCTTCATTGTTTCCATTTATCTGAAAACTTCCAAACCTCTTTTTTTTACTCATTCAGTTTTGCTCTAATGTGTCTTTCGCATCTGCTGTTTTCCTCTTCTTTTTTTTGCCCACTCCATTACATCCTCTCGTCCTTTGTTTTGTCTCTCATTTTCTTTCCTTCTCTGTCTACCACCCTGTATATTATCCCTTCAGTCTTCAGTTTCTGTCCCTCCTCTTATCTTCAGTCTCGGCTCACACCAGGCCAATTAGCTTCTATCAGCCCACTCCTGTTGGCTCAATAATACTGAGCTGGTAAGGTGGGCTTCTATTAAGTGAGGCTGTGTTTGTGTGTTTGTCCATGCAGGTTTGTTTACAAAGAAAGCTGTGGAAGGGTCAGTTTATGGGTCTTGGAGTGTGTCTGCACGTGAGCATCCTCACCCACATGCTGATAAACACATATCCACACAAACGTGCGCGCACACACATCTGCTCGGTTAGAGGGCCCGCCGTGCACGCTCGCCCGGCCCACAGATAAACAAGCGTGCTCGCATCTTTCAGGAAGTCACCATGGCAACTGTGTCCCCCCACCCGCTCTCCCAACTCTCCCTCACTCTCACTTGTGATCACTCTCTCTCTTTCTCTTACTGAGTTGCCTGGTTGTCTGTCCTGGAGGCAAGACCATAGCAGGTTTCAAGGCCAATGTCCCCCCCCAAACCTTGCCAAAAAACGGCAAACCTAAAAAAACTTCCTGTATTGCTACATGTGATGTCACAGGTGGGGTGGCGGCCATGCCGAGTGACACTGTGGAAAGACTGGAAATGTGAAAAACAGCAAAGTATTCAGAAAGCTTTTTTTTGCTCTCCCCCCTTTCATCTCCCTCCTCACTCCCCCCACACGCCTCCCTCGCCTTCTCTTTTTGTATAATGTGGCCAATTGCCTTCTTCCCTTTGTAGGGCGCGAGAGGAAAAGGGGATTTCATGCAGGCTAACTAAGCCCCTAATCCTCTGTTTCATGCCTCTCCTCTGTCTCTCTTTTTCAGTTTATTTATATATTTCTCTCTCTCTCTCTCTCTCTCTCTTGCTCACTCTACCTTTCCTTTGCTGAAACTTGCTTTCACAGTGGGGCTGCGACGGCTCAGAAAAGTATTCAGATGTTACATTTTTACATAAGTGAAAATATCAATTACTCTTATCAGTAATTCATTTGTAATATTATGAACTGGGTGTACTTAAATGATCCAAAGCAAAAGTTCTCCATTAGATGTCTTTTTTTTCTTTAAAATGTAGTCAATTAGAAGGACAAAGAAACGGAACACAATTTTGAGACAGGAAGCTGATCTTAATGCCGTCACACATCAGCTGATGGCTTAGCTGACACCCTTCTCCACATGCAACGTTTACGTTATATTGCTTTAGCCAGCCTACAGTTGGTCTGTAAGCTGCTTTGCAACCCACCTCATCCCTCCATTCATACTGTGTCTGACTTAATCAGTGCCACGTCTGTGGTCATTGATGCCCGCTGTGTTTGGGGATTCTTGCTGCGGCTCTTCCCACTTCTGCCCTTCTAAGAACAGAGCCATACCACCAAACAGATCCTGGCTGGAGCGCTGGATATCAAAAGAGTCGCATTAATTAAAACCGTTCCTAATAAGTTTTTGGCAGCTAGAATGATGGGAGTGAAACAAACAGTAAAGTTGAGGCTCTAAAACTATGGCGATAAGCTTTCAAACATAAAGCTGAAGGAAACTGGTGGGTTGACAACCGTTTTCTTTCACAAGGAAGTAGTCATGTCATAGCTGGCTGGTATTTAATGTTCATTATCATAGCTTTAAATACAATGACCTATATGAGGAAATGTACTCCAGCAGCGGGGAGGTGGAGTAGCGGCTGAGATGCAAATACTCCCTCAGTATCTGTCTGTCTCATGTCTTTCTTGCCAGCTCTGAAAGACTGCAAAAGCCTCAGACAATAATTCTGTCCTGAATGTGTGCGAGAAGCCAAGAGAGAATGGGAGGGAGGGAGAGAGCTGTCAGCCACTCTGGCTAACCATCTAATAGGTTGCCATACTGAACTGACATTTGAAGGCTAGGGGAGCATTAGTCCTGAAATGAAAAAGAGAGATGAGAGAGAGAGAGACAGGGCGAGAGAGATTGGATATGCAGCAAGTGCGCTGTGGAGTCGGCAGCCCTTATCAATGCATCTGTCTATCCATCCGCTCCACACGGCCTCATCGCCTCTATGATCTCCACCCACCCCAGTCCTCCGCCTCCACGCTCCATCCCTTACTTGCTCTCTGTTTCGCTCTCTCTCTCTCTCTCTCTCTCTCTCTTGCCCAGAGAGAAGAGCAGGGAAGGACAGAGATGAAAGGAAGGAGAAGAAATACAGTCGGGGGCGAGCCAGGGAGGGCCGATTGAGCGCATAAGACAGGGGAGGAGGGTGAGAGGAACAGAGCAAAGGGATAACAGCCAAGGACAGAGAGAGAGAATCTTAGATGTTTAATTTACAGTCTTTCCTGCTGCAGACAGATTTGTGAGTTTGGAGAAAGACAAATATACGGAGAGAAGCAGACAGAAGGACGGACGTAGAGACAAACATGCACATGGACAGACATGCAGAAAGACAGCCGAACACACAGATAGACAAACTGAAAATGGAAAGGCTGTCTAACATCTCTTTCTCTTTGACAGTAGCTATTGAGCCACTTTCTTTTTTTTTTTTTTACACCAAGTGGAGTGACACCAAAGACTTGAACCTCTCACAGTCCCTTACCCTCAATTTATCTTTTGTCATTTGTGAGTACTTTTTTTTCTCCTAACCCTCTTTCACACTTCCCATTTGAATCTTTTGTGAACTATCAAAGGCAATTCATTGTAAATTGCTGCACCTCTGTGAACTGAAGCAAAATGGCATTGTTGCATTGGTTTGGGCACGTTACCATTACTGAATGGCTTTTGGAGCTGAATGAAAAACAACCCCCAGTCAACAGATATAGTTGCACATAATCCGCCGAAGCACTAAAATCACTCAGGTGACAGGAGAGGAGGACACCGTGTAATGTTTAATGCTACTAGCTTTGCAAGTTCTCGTGTTATCTCTGCAATGCTACATGAATTATAGCGCATACCCAGTTTAGAGCGGCACGACATTTAATCTGAGAGATAATAACTTCAGCTGCTAGTGCACTCTCAGCAGTAGTTTTTGCATTGCACCAGAAATGACTTCAAACGAACCATAATGCATCACCTAAAGCCACGCAGCGGTGTTCACTCTTAGGGATTGGGGGGAGGGAAGAGGAATAAACACACAAATAAGGTCTAACATATGGAGGAAGCAGCGTACTTCATTGCTTGTCCAGGTCAGACCTCAATTCATTCTCCAGCTTGCTGCTGGCAGCTGTTAATTTTGCTAATCTGTTTCTCAGTGTGCAGAATACGCTTGACTAGAAGAGCTGCAAGCATGCATATTACATCATAAAATAAACCGATACAGATTTCATACGTAACAAGATCAAGACCCTAGTCTTATTGCTGTGTTCAACCATCCATTTTCTTCCACTTACCCAACTCATTGAGATGAGTTCAGATCCCACAACAGCCTATCCTAACTGTCATGGGTGGGGGGGTCTAGCGCACAGCGACGGACAACTGTTCAAACCTATGGCCACTTTAAAACCACATATTAACTGAACATGCATGTCTCTGGACTGTAGGAGGAAGCCATATTAGCAGGAGGGAACAAACTCTGCACAGAGAGCCTGGAGTCGAACCCAGCACCTTCTTGCTGTAAAACAAAAGTGCTAACCAAGCTGGATTATGCTGTGTTCAGATCTGAAAATTAATTAAACCAACAAGAGTTTGACTCAGATCGAATGATACTGTTTAGCAAAGGGCCTTTGTAAATGTGTAAATGAGTGCTTTATGTCTACAGCTGCTCTTGAAGTTCATTTTCTCTTTCTTATTGAACAAACTATATAGAAATGTGAAATGCAAAACACATACTGACTCATATGATGCTCGGGATTCAAGCTTGGGCACAACACGATGATCAAAATGACCAAAACCAAGCAGTTACCACTGAACTGCAACGGTTGACTAGAGAGGGACTAAAACAATCAAAACACAATCTATTTCTATGACAAAATTTTTTACTGCATATTTGAAAGGTAATTATCAGATAACGCTATCAACAGACATGGAAAGAAATCTAAAAAGCCATTCCTTTGAAAAACAAAAAAAAAATCCATTGTAAAATGCCAACTGCCACGTGTGCAGTAATAAATTGTCAATTATTGTCTTAGGAAGTGCATGCAGACCTTCACACAAACTCTAATTTCCCCTTTCCCACCTGCCCTGGGCTATAATTATTGCTCTCTCTTGCACAGAATCCTGCAGATGTGTGTGTGTGTGCGTGTGTGTTGCTAGCACTGGGTGGTCAGACACACAGACGGTATGGTGCAGCACTCTCGCAAGAGATTTCGATAATTAACTTTGTAATAAAGTAGAAGAGACAGAGTGCATGTAAGTACATACATGTGTGCATCACCCAGGTGTGCACTTGTCCATGTCCCTGGTTTCATGCGTCCGTCCATGCATCTGTGCATGTGTGCGTGTCTACAGAGAGGGCTGTAAAAGTTAGCTGTACGCCCATCTCTGTGTGTATGTGCACGCATCCGAATCTGTGCATGAGCGTGTGCGCATGTGCGTGTCAGTGTGCGGGGAGGTGATAAGCACCTGAGCCCTGAGGCAGCCTTCAGATTTCCCCTCACGTCCTCAGTGAAATCAGCCCAATCACTGCACTGTCATCTGCCTGCCACCAGAGAGAGGCCTGCGCCGCATACTGACAAGCTCATTTGCCTAGCAGTGTGCACACACATGCATACGCACACACGTACATGCCCGTGAACACACGAGCAAGCCCTCACTCATATATGCCCACTAGGCCTTCCACTTTCCACCAAAATTGAGTTCAAACAAAACCACTGTGGGAGACATTTGTCGGATTTGTATTTTTTTGGGGGGTAAGAAAATGCTTCCCTCTTGATTCATTGCCAAATTGAAGTGTCATTGTTCATGACAAGGATGTGGCCCGACTGCCAGCTGAACACTTTAACCCCGACCACATCATCAAATGCCTTATTATTGCTCGGATAAATGCCCTTGCTTGGGTGACTTGCATTAATAATTTATCTGTAGGAAGCTTTGCAGTGATGAATTGAACAGCTGCCTTCATTCTGTTATACTAATTTGGAAGGAGGAAAAAAAACACACTCCAAAACTACAGAAAAAAACAACAACCAAAAAAACAAAACACAAGTTTTGTTTTTCCTTTTTTTGCCAGCTTGAAGTGGGCTTAGCTAATCTAGAAAAAGGTGATGTCACATACTTTAGTGCAGCAGCCACAGAAGTGTTTGAAGTGTATTGTTTGCTCAGCTTTGGCTGCACTGCCGGTTAAATCTGAATGTTTTATTCTGTGTCAAACAAAACTTGTGGGTGTTTTTCAGGGGCTTTAAAATTAATTCCTCCCATGTCTTGCATGCACAAAAACACAGACATATGCCTCAAGCACACAATCACCAATGCAGAGATATATCACAATGAACACGGACTGTCCCTGAATCCCCCTGACCCCTCACCCACACACACTCCACACACATAAAAAAAAACAAAAAAACACTGAGAGATCAGTGTGGCATCCCCATGACCCAAAAACATCCCAAAAGCTACCACACAGGAGCAAGAAGCAGCACAGAGGGAGAGGAGCACGTTAATGACACACGAGACTAAACGAGAGGCTGTGAGTGATGCGCACCGCGGTTATTCGTGTCTGGAAGTTTTCGGTGGCGTGCATGAGCTAGAAAGAGAAAACACGGAGGATATATTAATTCTGCATGTGTTTATGCTCCCTGTGTGTGTTTCAGTGCATGCATGGTGGCAGAAGCCACACAGAGCGCTGTTCTCCTGTCAGTGCGATTAGAGGGCTGCACTAACATGGTGGGGGGGGTGAGAGCGAGAGAGAGGGAGATAGGGCAGAGAATTTAAAGGGAGGTGAAGAAGATGACGGCGGCGGGGGGGGGGGGGGGGGGGGGGTAAAGAGCAAA
>VUQG01010506.1:3361-21685 GCA_015106755.1 Etia nguti | reverse complement strand
TTAGAGCAGTCAGCAGATTAGGGCTGCAACTAACAATTATTTTGATAGTCGACTAATCTGCCTAATTTTTCTTTGATTAGTCGATTAGTCAACGATTATTTCAGCAGCTCTTATGTCCGCTTCCTGTGGGCAGACCTCATGTTCTAGGCTTCAGTGCCTCGTCTGCTCAAGTCTGCCCACCTGTGAATGTTGCCCTGTTATCTCATTACCCCAGAAAACATATGAATTTGAAAATAATCAAATGTATTTTTAACATATTACTGTCAGAATAAAAATGAAATAAATCAAAATATTAGGTAATACAAATTAAAGCGCTAGTAGTATTTAAACAAAAAATAATGTGCAAACAGGAAACTAAAATGGCTTCTGTCCACAAGTTCAAAAAAAGTTTTAAATTCAATCAAAAAGATTTTATTTTCAAGTGTACAGATGATTCAGTTCATGAATTCCTGATTGCAGTGGACATGCTCTGGAGTGAGGCTTGCCCTTATCTTTGAGATGATGTTCCCAGCTGTGCTAACTGTGCTAAAGATGCTCTCTATTACGACTTCAGCCATTTGAAAGGTGCATGAGCTTCTCAAATGGGGATATGACACGTCAACAATAAAATTCTGTGTCGACAAATTTTATATATTCGACAACATCGATTATGGCGATGAATCGTTGCAGCCCTACAGCAGATGAGGTGGAGGCGTGCCAGACAATAGAGCAAGAAGGTGAAAGCTCACACAGAGGACATACCAGCTTTTGGGGAGCCTGAGAAGGGGGAAAATGACAACGCCCAAAGTCCATTATGGATAAGAAGTATTGTGTAAGTTGGGGCTTTGAAATTGTGGGATTTGGTTTCTCAGCTTCCATACAGGACACCAGCCTGTGAAGGGAACCATCTTTCCATGGCAGCCTTATTGCACTTTTCCCGTTTATCAGTGACAGGATAATAGAACTTCTAACTAACAACTAATAACTAATCTGTTTCAACATACTGAACTGGCTATAACTTGGAAAGACTAAATTCTGATCCTAGGTTATCTGAGCCATTCAGTGACCACAGAGATGCTGAAGAATGTTTTGCTCCAGAATGTTTCATGAGAATTCAACTGAATATCATGCTTCGGGGTCTATGACCCAGCGACCTTTGAATCTATAATTTCATTCATTATTGTTTTTATTTTGAGAAGTGGGCTTAGAGGTCTCCAGTTTAGTCATAAATGACTTTAGGGTTATTAGTTTACTCACTCTTGTCTTTGTCTCATCTCTGGGTTTTATCCTTTAGTACCTTCCATGTTAAGGCTATCGTGTTTCCATATTTGTTTACCTGTTGCCTGTGTCAGGCTCATGTGTCTTAATCTTGTGTGCTTATCCTTCCTGTTTTATTTTGATAGTCACTTGTCTTGTGTGTTAAATGTTCAGTTTTGCTTCCTCTGTCTCATTGTGTCTAATTTGTCCCTGTTGTTTTTCCCAGCTGTCTCGCCTACCCTACTCACCCTCCTGTGTATATATTGTGTATGTGTCGTGTCAGTCTCCCTTTGTTTATCTGTTCAGTTTCCCTCAGTGTTATCTACCCCCTTGTACCTCTGAGTATTTTCCCAGTTTAGGTTGTTTAATACAAGGTTTTATAGTTTCTTTTGTATTTTCATGCTCAGTTTTTGTTCTTGGAAGTTCAACCTAATAAACCATTCGCCTTTATTTAAGATGATCCTGTCTCCAAGTGTCTGCACATCACACTCGGTCTCCGCAAACCTATGACACTGCAAGGGTTCTTATTTCCCCTTCTAGATATAATAATGCCCCAAAATTTCAGAGTCCTACATTAAACAGTTCTTAATATTATAGATGGTAGGTGCTGTCACACTGTCCCTGCTCAGGCTCTTCAAAAGCTGATATGTCTTCGTCTTAGCTTTCAACTTCTTGATCTGATATCTGGCCTTCCTCCACCTCATACCCTGATAGCAATGAGATTTACTCCGCTTCTACAGTTCTGAATAAAATCCTTTGGGCCTCCTTCTGGTCTCTGAACCAATTCTCATACTTCAGGAAACAAAGTATGAGACAGTAGGGCACTGAATAAAAGTTTTGTTTTGGAAGGGTAAAATGACTCTACATTCCTGAAATCCTACTAAATCCCAGTCTGTGTCAAAATTGTTGCTGCAGCTTTCTGAATCAACTGGGAGCTTTTTTCAGGGAGCTTTTATGGCAGTCTGTTGAATTACTTACAGTTGTCAAGCCTGGAAGTAATAAATTCATGAATCTTTTCAGCATCTCTTTGAGACAGGATGTTTCTATCTTTGGAGTTATTGTGCAAATGAAGGACCAGCCTTACATGTTTAATATGCACATCAGTAACTAAAGCTGACTAATTGCTTGCAACCTATTGGGACTTATTAATATTAAGTATGAAATATATTTGTAGTAGGTGGATATCAGTCCGGCTCAAAGATGAATTTGATTAAACTAGTATATCCAACATCAGTCAAAAGAGCATGTGTCCAGACCTTAGTTCAGCTAAGACTAGTCCCCCCTTTCCTTCTCTTCTGCACATAGTAATTAATAGTAAAGACTTTTACTGCTACAGTCACACTTAGTCTGGTGTAACCTGTGGCTCATGGTCACTGACATTAGCAAATGCCAGCAACTTAAAAATGTAAAAAATGTAAAAAAGTATTCCTTTATATTGGGGGTTACTGATTAGATGTGCTTACTTTATGACAGTTTTCTGTGTGTGGCACACTGTTTTTGGCATTTAACATTATCTGGTGTCTACAGCTGCTCTATAACAGTTACAGTAGGAACATTGTGCCAAGTCTATGAAAACTTCTACATCAATATTAGTACTAAGAGGAAGTAAAAAGAAAAAGAATAAAAGAAGCACAAGTTATCTACTAGAACTCCCTCCTGAGTAGTTCTTGAAGAAAAGCAAACAGGTATAATATAAGCTTTCAAATTGAAGAAAATTAAATAATTTAGTTCAAATTGTAAATTTTACTTAATTAAAAGCATCCTTTCACATTTTACAAAGTGGGAAGATTTGGCTAATAATCAGTAGTTGTGTTGTTACAACGTTAATCAGTTTGTGCTTAAAATGTGGAAGTTATGTGGAATGTTCTGTATTTAGTGTTACACTTAACATTACTTATTTAAAAATCAAGTTTGGTTTGCTTAAAATGCTACTGGTGGTTATACCAAGGAAAGCTGTAGCAACAGACACTCGCTTAATATCTATTCCAGAAAGATAGTTAACTTTAACTCTAAGTCAGTTACCAGGGTAACAGACTCTTTGAACTTGATCTGCTCGTTGACAGGTTTTCTTTAACAAACTCAGAAAACTGAGTTTCTCTCCGAGTCCTCACCTTCTGCTGCATCTTAAACAGCTGACTAACATGATAATTCATTTCTTCATTCATAAAGTCACCATCAAAGCGCTAAGAGGAGAGAATTCATTTGCAGAACTACATTTTTCATGAAACACTGAACATTAGGTTGCTTAGTTATTTTTCTAGTTTACATGACCACTTTCACATTTATTCAGCTGTCAGAGACAGTGATTACGTCAGATTTATTATCAGCTCAGAATCAAATCTACAGACTCCATCTCTGTAATTCTGTAGACAGTAATGTTGTCAGCTAGTTTTCTTACACTGCGAACATTTACTGTACATTACAAACTGAATAATGATCATTTGTCATGTTGTAATTGGTCACACTGATTGTGCTTAAATCCAGTTGAACAGGAAACTCAGATTTGATCAATTCAGAGTTTGTTTTTAAACTCAGAGTTTGAATCTTCTTCCTGGAACAGGGCCCTGACATTATAAAGAATACTGAATTTTTAAAGCACTTTGTTTTCCATCATTTAACAGCAGTACCATTAAAAAGTATAGTGAGTTTAAATGTTTCAGCTTCTGTTTGAATCCTTTTCAGACCAGTTTGAAAGTACCGCAGGATGATGGTACCCAGTCTGCTGCAGCTGAAGCCCGACCAGCTTCTCAGAATCGGTCTACCGCTGGGAGTGACAGAACTACCAACCAGAACCAAGCAGGCTCACAGGCAGCAACAGAACAAGCTACAGGAAATGACAGGCTCTCTAGCCATTGCTCTGCAGCTAAAGAGAATTCAGCTTTGAATCAGGCTGCTGGGGAGAAAATCCATAGCAGGCCTGATACTGGTGAGGGGAGACAAACAAGAAATATGTCAGCAAAAGCAGTCAGCCAGCCATCATAAGCATCCATCGAGCAGAGACAGAGAAACATACAGCAAGACCTGTGAACAGTCCTTTATTTCTCAGTGCATCAGAAAACAACAGAAACCTATAAAAATAAATACATTTGAACAGTAGCAGTGTTGCCCAGTTGTACTGAATCCATTTCCAGCATGTGAATTATGAAAAGGAAAAATATGGTAATACAAGGAAAAGTTATTGGTGTTGCCTCAAATGTTACTGATCGCACTCAAACTGCCCACTACATCACCCCTTCACTTCTCCTGTGCCTTTTACTCCTACTCTGAAAAACATGTTGTCAAGTTGACACTCCAATCAAGAATCACTTATTGTTCTGTCTCTGACCAGTGTAATGAGTTCCAGCATTACTGAATGATGGAGAAGAATAAAACGCATTGTTCTCTCACACACGCTGATGGTTAGTAACATTACAAGTGTTCATCAGTGTACTGTCAGACTTTGTGATAGGTTCAGCAGAATTTTGCAGCTTTAGTCTGTCACATTTGTAAAGTTTTCTATACACTTGGTTCTGTTTTATAAAGCTAATCATTGGGAAATTGTAAGCAGCCCACTATATCAAACCATGAACGGATGAAGCCAGAGTTTTGACAAATACTGTGGTGTTTATCCTCTTCCTTTGTTAATCCAGATTGTATTAATTTGGAATCTGTGGGTGCTCCCAGAAGATGGGGTGTGTGTTCATTTGTTGCATGAAATGGGTTGATTGGATGCCTCATAATTCAATCCAGAAAGCAGGGCATGAGACCATGAAAGGAAAATTGGCAGTGCAAAAAAAAAAAAAGCAAGAGGGGCATTCTCACAGAATATTTTTAATCTACTTCTTACACTATAAACTTTAATTACTGTCCTATAAAGAAGTAGATGCAGAAATCCAGTTTTTAGCCAAATCAAAGTGAAATTAATGTCACTGATTATTATCTGTGATATATTCTAAAAGTGGAACAGATTTGTCTATTTAGCTGAATGAAGAAGATCTTGCGGACCGGGGCCTCTGCTAGGCGTTCCCAGCACACCCGCACTATACGAAAGAACAAGATTGCGGATACAAGCGGCGGAAATGGGCTTCCTCCGAAGGGTGGCTGGCCTCTCCCTTAGAGATAGGGTGAGAAGTTCGGCCATCCGGGAGGATGTAGAGCTGCTGCTCCTTCACATCGAAAGAAGCCAGTTGAGGTGGTTCGGGCATCTGACAAGGATGCCTCCTGGGCGAGGTGTTCCAGGCATGGCCCACCGGGAGGAGGCCCTGGGGCAGACCCAGGACATGCTGGAGAGGTTATATCTCTCGGCTGGCCTACGAACGCCTTGGTGTTCCCCCGGACAAGCTGGAGGAGGTGGCTGGGGAGAGGGAGGTCTGGGCTTCTCCGCTTGGGCTGCTGCCCCCGCGACCCGGCCCCAGATAAGCGGAAGAAGATGGATGGATGGATGGATGGATGGCTGGCTGAATGAATGCAGGTTCCAGTGGAAAGACATACCAGTGCATATCTTTGTTGGGCGGTGCCTGCTCTGTCATTCACAACAGGTTGCCACACTGGCTAGCTCTGCATGTAGAATGGTAAATGAACTGGTTCTTATATGGCGCTTATCTACTGTACTTGAGCACTTTATACAACATGTCTCATTCACCCATTTACACATCAATGTTCAAGCACTTTCTATGTAACATTTACACACACTCACACTCGGAGGAATGCATCAGGATTCAGTATCTTACCCAAGGATACTTTGGCATGCTTTTTTCAGCCCAGTTTAATGCGAAAGTCAGAGTGTAAACTGGTCTGAAGCAAGTTAGATGTGCAATATAAATTTGATCTAGTCAAGAGATCCATCCATCCTCTTAACTGCTTATCAGATTTAGATTTGGGTGTGGGAGCCTGAAGCCAAGAGGCAGAATACACCCTCAACAGGTTACCAGTTCCATCACAAGACCAACAGAAATATGGTCGATGACTCATGCTCACATTCACACCTGCAGCCAATTTACAACCACCAGTTAACCTAACATGCATGTCTCTGGACTGTGGGAGGAAGCTACGGTGCCCAAAGAGAACCCACACAGACACAAGGAGAACATGTGAACTCCAAATAAAGCTTTCAGTTGGCACATTTGAACCCAGACTTTTCATCCTGTGAGGCAACAGACAGAACCCAGTGTACTGCTTTTGTGATACTGAAAACTCAACATACCTTGTTAACCCATTATCCTTTGTAGTGCACCCCCCTGAAATCAAATAAAAACATATGTACTTATTGGAAAAAGGAGCTGAGGTATTTAAGAAAGCAAAAATTCCTATTTAAAAAAAAAAAGAAAAGAAAAAAGATCAGACTACAAATGGGACCAGACATCTTTCATCCTCTCTGTGTAGTTGGTGTAACATGTGACAGCCGTACATTATTTATAGATCTGGCCTGAGGTTTGAATCAGGCTGCTGGGGAGAAAAACCATAGTAGGCCTGATACTGGTGAGGGGAGACAAACAAGTAATATGTCAGCAAAAGCAGTCAACCAGCCATCACAAGCACTGACCACCTATTGACCATAGGTTTCAACCTACCGTCAATAGGTTTCATAATAAGCATATGGATTTTAGCAAGCCACTTCTCTCTTCTTCATTTTAAAACAATGAATGAGTGCTGTTTCACACACAGTGCAATTACCCAAATGCATTAACAATAGATACATACAACACATGGAGTTGGTTGTCTGCTTATAGCTCCTTGACTCTGTGAAGAGACAACATGTCATCACAGAGTTTGGTCAAACTTGCTTCAAAGTTACAATTTGCTTAGAGCACTTAGTTGATGTTTGATAAATGAAACATTTTAACAAGGCACACATGTCCCAAGTTCAGTTTGGCATATTTTGACCAAAATAGTTTTTAATCTGCTAGGAAGAACTAACATCTAGGTCTATTGATGCGGTACAGTCGGCTTTGTGGTGATTCTGATTTTCGTAATGATCAACCAGTCCTTCTGAGTAGCTGTGACTTTTATCTTCAGACACGAAGAGGCTGAGCTGTACTTTTTATCCATCTCCTGCGTTTTAAACTTTCCATTCTCAAAGGCTCCCACTGACTCAAACTCTGTACAACTCTTCTCTTTGTCTGTGGCCACCACATTGTGACCCATCTCCACCTCACCTGACTCCAGGATGTCTTTGCCTCCTGACCCCGTTTCTACAAATATCCCTGTCACCACCGTAGGTTCAGTGAACACCACAGTCAGGTAATTTCCTTTTTCTGGGGTGCGACCCCAGAAGAATCCTTCGCCAGCATCCCAGGCCAGCTTGGGGAAGTGCTTTTGATAGGTGGACATGTCAGAGTAAACTTCAGCTGATGGATTGGCATAGACGTCTTCCTCAAAATCCTTGTCTTTCAGCTTATTGTATGTGCCTTGAAATGAGGAGAAAGTTCCCATGTGTTGAAACAGCGAGGGTTTGAAAAGGATGGTCTCTTTTTGAGTCATCACCTCACGGAAGTGAGTCATCAACCAGTCACAGGGCATTTCCTGGTAAAAGATGAAGAGGAAGCGAGCCAAAAGAGGAAGATGGGCTGATTTGTAGAGTTTACCAATGTAGCCGAGGGCAGAGAATTCCAATGTTGCCCAGGTGGACTTCTTTCCTTCTTGCTCCTCAACTCGCTTTTTAATGGTTGTGAGGAAGTTTTTTGCAGAGAACACGTCATCCTCTAGCTGGAGGTAATACCGTCCAAGACTTGCACAGTAGTGGATCAGGACAGAATAATCCAGGTTCTGCTTGGAGCGGAATGTTACCCTTTCGGGAGCGTCGTTGAAATTCCTTTTCAGACCTACAGAGAACCAGACAGATTTGTATCACAACAACAAAACACTCAAACTGTATGTGAATGAATTTGTACACTAGGGGCAATCACATGTGAGCTGCACCTGTAATAGGAGGGTACCAGTCCTGGGGAACATGGATGACCAAAAGGTGGCCTTGTTCCAACTCGGAGGCAAAAGCCAATTTGATCTCCTTCACAGTGGCAACTCTCCAGCTGACGTCGAAATCTGCTAGCAGCACTACCACCACCATGGAGGAGCGCTCCTCAGGAGACGACTGGGAGAAGATGGATTCCAATGTGGGGACCAGATAGCTGCCCTTCTTCCTCTTTACTGAGGATAATCCAACAGATAAATACTCTGAAGCCAAAAGAAAAAGGAAAAAAAGTGAAGGGTTTTATGCCATTTTAAATCCAAAGCTGAGGCTAAAAAATATTTCTGATAACGATAAATTAATGTGGCTTGAAATTCAGCATGGCTACACCTTCAGACTGTGAGTGAATAAAAGTAAAACAAGAAAAGGAGAATTATCATTGAAATAAAAACAATAAATGCATGTGTGACAAAGTGGGTGAGAACACCATTTGTCCATATTTGAAGCTTGCTATTCTTAGTTAACATTCTTGTTTTGATTTAGCCATACCTTATTTTTACTCTGTAGTGGGCAAACATTGACTATCCCGGGTTTGTTTATGTTTTGCACTTTTACAGATTATGTAATGTAACATCTTGGTTTAAATCAACTCTGACACGTTTGTTAAGTTAACATATTATTTATTCCAACTGTCAGTTTGTTGAACTCACCTTACTTACCTATGTTCCAGGAGCAAAAGGAGGAAGTGCACTTCACTTCCTGTATTTATAGCTTCCTGTTTAGTCTATGGTCACAGGAAGGGACCAGGTGAAGAAGGGGGAGAAGTGGTGTAATTTAATAAAGTCAAGTTTAGCATTGTTTGTTGAGAAATGGATGTATTGTTGTAATATGTATTGACTACACCGTAGAGTTTTATTGCTAGGAAAGAGTAGAATCATAAGTTTGAGAATGGTAATGTTTATCTCACCTACTGAATGGAATAGTCCAGAGGAGCAATTGTTTGGATAGCCAGTACTTAAGCAGAAGAACTCAGGTGTTCAGGGTGGAAAGGACCAGGTCGGTGTAGCTGAGTGCACGCGACCTTAATTTTTGTTGATTTAAGTTCAGTTATGTTTATTTGCACCGAGTTAACTTGGAGTTGAGTTTTTTTTATTTTTGTAAATATCTTTTGTGACAAAGATGTAAATAAATCACTTGCTATACTGGACAGCATCTGTCTCCTGCCCTTCTTCAGCCACTTTGGCCAAGCGATCTTACAATGTGGAAAAAGGGGCATCCACTTCTTTGTATACATAGTTCATGATGGCTCTAGTGTTCACAAACAGAACACCTTTTGAGCTCTGTTCATGGCTGAGACAGTTTAACTACATACCCACTTATGCTTCTTTATTTATTCCCTAGGGCGTGTTGTGCGTTACAAGTTATCATTTACAAGTACTGGAAAAACTGGAATTGCTTGTTTTGTATTTCAACACCAGGAGTGTGAAGCGCACATGTATTTTAATTTTCTTTTGTGGACTTGTCTCAAAATTGAGATAAATTTAAGCAAAGGCTGGGTGGAAACCATAACAGTTTAAGTTTTGTATGAACCTCCATATAAATTACCACAAACGCTTGCATTACAAACGTTACCTTAATGAAGTAGTTGGTCCCAGCTACGAGCTGCGTTTTGTAGCTCTTTGCAGTGAAAACCTTGAAGTTTCTCCCGGTTTTCTGCTCTGCGAGCGGTTTCATCTAAGTAACAATGACAGCAACATCAACATGAAGCACAGGTCCGTGTGTGTGAGTGTAAAATCTCTCTTTTCTACTCACTGCATCACAGATCTTCTGAACTGCTTCATCAGCCTGCTTCTCCTCGGTCAGCCCTCCGACCATTTCCACTTCGACAACATTTTGTTGGTAAGAAACGACCAAAAAGCTAATAAACACACGCCAATTCACAAGACTCCGCATTTTGGACCAGCGCACGGAAAGACATGCGTTTGTTTGTACAATAAAAGAAAAAAGAAAAAACACAGCGAGTCATATGAGGCCACATTTTGGACCGTACCATCAGCTCAGGGAGAAGGGGTGTGTGGGCGGGGCGGTATTTGCCAGACGTCATGAAAAAAAAAAGAAGCACACTTACAGACGGAAACAATGACTTTTGTCCACGTTTTTTTTACTGCATGTGTGGGTTAGTCCAAGCTGACTCTCTGCCGGTGTTGTGCCAAAAAATGATCGTCTGCCAAAAACTGATTTGCGGTATTTGCTAGAAACTGATAACTCGTATTTAAACTGTTGCTCTAATATGCGAAACATGCGAAACATATGTCAAATGTATCCCTCACGAATGATATCAAGTCATCTTGAGACACAAACAACATTTCTGTAACAAGGTAGAAGCCCCAATCAGTTTTTGGCACTGACTTTTATATATCCTTTATTTATCCAGTTAAAAATAATCTCAAGTTGACATTAAAAGTGTCTTTTTTAAGAGTAATCTGGCCAAGAGGACAGCAGAAATTGCAATAAATATAACAATAGTTCTGTAAACATATTTTAAGTGGACAAAAAGGACTGGATTGGTTATAATGTAAGTACAATAACACAGAATTATACAGATACTTGAAAAACAGGTCATTTTTACATTTTATATATAACCCCTTTGTAAACCCTGTTCACCAAAGTGTATTTACAAACATACGTAAAGATATTACACACAAAAAAAACACACGGAAACATTGGAAATCAGTTTTTGGCACAACAGGTAGTAAGTGAAATACAGGGTGTGAGCTGTGATTGTAATATTTGGAGAGGATCCAACATGAATCATGGCCTAAAAAACTGCTTTCAGCTCTTCCTTTCAGGTTATCGTACTTCTGACACCTGAACCTCAGCATTTCCAAAAACTTTATTTAATACAATTCAGTTATACCTACTGAACTTAAGGGGATAGGAGCAAAGTATTGATCCTATCGTGCTAGTATCAATCCAATACCGATACCAGAGCTGGTATGGCAGGGCCAACCAGAGAGACACACACATGCTCACATTCACATTTATACCCGACAAAGAATCACTGATTAATCTAACATGCAGGTCTTTGGGTCACTGCACCACGGTGCCACACGAGTATCATTTACACCTATAAATGTAAAGTTTTCATACTAAACTGTCGATTGATGTGTTTATTGTGGAGAGTCTGATAGTTCCAGGCAGGAGATTCTATTTTTCTTTGGAGGGTTAGTGGGTTTAATGTTCTTATTCTTCAAATAGAAAGGAAATAAATCCAGAATGAAATCCAACCCAGGGAGCTTTGTTAAAATAATTAACTTTTCATTATTCAAGCAACTGAGACAACAAAAAATTTAAAAAGGACTTATTTTAAGCATATTTTCAGTTTGCTGGTAAAAGCCTGAGTTCATAACTGGCAAGAAATCAACAACACAATTTATTTTGTTGTTACAGAATTCAACTTTTAGTGCTTCAAACATCTCATGCTGCAGTCCAGTCAGTGCTATATGTCTAGAAATATTATAATTAAAATTATTGATTGCCTAAAATTGTAACTTTTGAAGGAGCATTATTGCATTTTTTTTTCTTTTAGGGTAACAAAACAGCACGTCATAAGGCAGCAGCTTGGAGGCAGAGAGCAGCAAAAATACAAAGTGTGATCTCATTGAAAAGGTTGGATGGGATCTTTGTCATGATGGTCTTCCACACCAGTAACTACAGCTTCCCCTCCATAACATGGAAGCTTCTTCCAGACCCGCAGATGAAGGTAGCTGCATCCTCCCACACGAACCTGCAGTCAAGTCAGAGGAAACTTGTACTTGCTGAACACTGAAGATCTTCAGTAAGATGTTCATCTTTTAAACAGGTCATCTGGAGCTCGCAAGTAACTCAGTCCATAAATACTTTATTTTCTTTCATTAATAATACCTAACATGCATAATATCACAGTGTTAATTACCTTGATGACATAGTTGACTCCTTGCACCACCTGACTCTTGTACTGAACAGCTTTGAAAACTGCATATGCTTCATTTCTTTTTGCCTCTACTTGACACTTAACCTGTGTTTGGACAAAATAAAAGTAGAACATAAGGTAAAATGCAGAGCACTGAGTTGATGTGTCTGAGTATTATGTGAGTCTGAATGTTATGAAGCAGCTCACGTCATCACAGAGTTTCTGAATTTCCTCATCAGCGTCCCTCATCTCCGTGAATCCTCCGCATACCATTTCAGCCATTCTGAACATCCGCTGAAATAAATAGAGGTGTCAGTTTTCTGGTTTTGTGTGTCTCAAACATACTGGTGCCTGTCCGAATATATATACTGGGTCAGTGACCTGGAAACTTACTGGAAGGTGGCTCTAACACATGATGGGTGGAGCAATATTAGTAACCACAGCCCTCACGGCCCCTAAATGTTTGCTTACACCGTCTTCTCTAAATATCTGCTTGTGTAATTGTGTCTTAAATTTTCTATGTCTTTAAAACAGATAAAACCTATGCTTTTATATGAACTTTTTTTTAGATGACTAAAAAGGATAATAACTAAGAGGTGTTTCTTGCAGTCCTGTCAGTGTGTAGTCTGTGATAAATGTCTTACCAAAAATCAGTTATGTAGCAAAGCTGTGTCTGTCAAAAATTATCTTAAATAAATAAAATGAACTTTGCAAATTCTTCTTTAAGCTGACTGTCCCAGAGATAAGCTATTAGACCTGACTCAAATCAATATGCCAGGTCTGCAAGTTTTTTTTAACTGAAGGGGGGGGGGAGTGTGACTGCAGAAACTTACAGTTTTGCAAATAACTCCAAAAAGAAGTCAATAAATTGATTTTTTTTTTTTTTAAAAGAATACTGACAACTTGTCAAATCCTGTCTGCCACTGCAAAACAGCTTCTTCTTCTTCCTTCATTTTTAACAGCAGCTTGTATCCAAAGATGTTGCACTACTGCCATCTCCTGGGTTTTACTGTTACATCACTTCCAAAACATTAGATCCTCTTGAGTCCAGTATTTCTCAAAAAATGACAAAAAAAACCCCAAAACACTCCTTTCCTTTCATCATGACTTAACCACTCAACCACCTTTTCAAACTTGAGTTCTGTAGTACCACCCATTTCTACCGTCAACATTCTCTTTTGACTGACATACTTCGTGCAACTAATAAGCACACGTTCAACCATTTCCATAGCATTACACCAATTACATGAACTGGTCGGATGTTTCCCCATCCTAAAAAGAGTGCCATTCAGAAAACAACGACCTGTTCGTATTCCACTTAGAATTATTTCCTCCTGCCTATTTATTCCTCTGTTTCTCTTAACTTCTATTGTGTTTTGTACTCTATATAAATGTCTCCCTTTTACGTCATTTTCCATAAATTCTTACTTTCTTTCCAAACTACACTTTTTCCTTCAGATTTCAACAATGGTATCTGCACATCAACATCTACTTTTTTAACAGCTTCTTGAGCCAACCTATCTGCTCTTTCATTACCCACAATACCTATATGAGCCAGAGTCCACATTATTACTATATTTTTATTTTGTTCAGACAATCTATGATGAGCAAAAAGAACTTCATACAAAATCTGCTGGTGGTTACTTGTATTTCCTTTTTCAATGCTTAATAATGCTGACAATGAATCACTACATATTATTACTTTTGAAATTCTACTGTCTTCTTTTTTATTTTCTAGTAGAGGCATGGGGTGATTTTAATATTTTCCACAAGAAAGTCAATCTAAAGGGTGTCATTTCAATCTGATGCATGTTTACAATGTGTTTGTAGACACAGACTGCATAGACCACGGTGAAATATCTGCAACTTGAGTCATTAATGGGATCACATTGCGTGTGATTAACAAAGGGAAATGTCAGTCACAAGATAAAACAAGCATAGGCTGACTAATGCCAAAGTCTGCCAACAAAATACTGCTGACAACCCACTGACCATCTTTGTTTTTTTCCAAGTCAGAGTTGGGAAGTGTGGTTTGTGGTTTGCCCGACAGTCTCGACATGTTTAAATACAGCACGTGGCTTATAATATTATTTGGTCTATTTCACATTTATCTAAAGATTGCTTAAATCATATTTTCCTTGTGCACTGTTGTGTGTTATGTACAGTTCATTTGTGAACTTTGGACCACTGAAAACTTGAATAACTGGAAATCTTAAAGCGAAAGTTTTTCTTTACCTATGCTATGGAATAGCATGTCATGGCAGCATGAGTCGTCTTATATTTCAAATGTACAAATGTTGGCTACCACACGTTGCCAGCACAGTTTCACTTCACCTTGATCGTGAATCCTCAAACCTACAGAGCTCCACTGGAGGTTGAGACACCAGTCTTAGAAGATAATTTTCCATAATTTGGGGTTTTAACAATGTTTTTGGAAAGCATTGTCAAGATCCATTTAATGTATAACAAATGACTGACAGTATTTATGAACTTAAACCATTCAGTGACCCTTGAGCCATCCAGATGTATGCACTATTGCTCACTCCCATCAGGACAGAAATGTTTCAGCGCAGGAGAAAATTGAGCAACTTTCTATTGATTTGTGTGAAAGAACAAAGTGTGTCCTAAAAGTAGGAAAAGTTGATTTAAATCAATAAGAGACCCCTGCCTCATATTAGACTGAACTGTGTATTAGGTCTCTTTCAGGTAAGCATTCAAAAAGGAGGGCAAGCTAGATGAAAGATAACTCTCCAAAAGATGTCATTTTTAAAAAATGTGTTCAGAGTTCAGTCTGACATGATTATTGCTACAAAAATGTCAAAAATGTTTTTGTGAGTTTCAACACAAACATTGTGTGCCAAAATCCATCAATCACTTTGGAGCCTGAAGACATGCCTACAGCTGCCACATTTACTACAGATACTGCAAATGTGTCTTATGTTAGGAAAGAGAAATGTGTTTGCTTTCATTTAATACAGTCCACTCCCGGGGCTGCAGGCATTTCACAAATCAGACACCACAATAGAAGAAAAATCTGCTTCATTTATTTATGCACCTAGTATAAAACTGTTCCACTTCGTCTTACATCTACCATCTACAGTATATTGTTACATATAAGCAAAGGAAACTGCATATTTTTGTTAAGAGGCAGGTTATTAATGGATTACAACGAGACTACAGCCTGAAGGCACTGATGCTTTGGCTGGTTCGTTCTCCCATTAGAAGTACTCAATACTGTCATCGTGACTCTTTGAGTGCTGCAGATCGGTCAGCTCGAGCTCTCCTCCATAACACGGGAGTTTCTTGTAAACACGGAGGTGAACGCATTCATCTCCACCCACATGGACCTGCAAGGAAGTACAAGGAAAGTTAGAGGAGATGCTTAATGTGCACATAGAAGCACTCGTGATAAAATAGGCCACACTGACCACACGACATGCTAACGTGTGGAAAAGGAGGCATTCATGTCTTCATAACAGAGTGGATTAAGGCTCTAGTGATCACAAACATAGACGAGTCATTTTAGACTAAGAAAATCAAGTAAATCTCTGTTTGTGCATCTTTATTTAAGCCCTGGGGGAGTGTTGTGCAAATGTGTTCCAAGCCAGCATACACAAGTACTGGAAGCACTGGAATGGCTCGTTTTGTCCGTTAACACCAGGAGTGTTAAGCACACATGTACTTTCATCTTCTTTTGCATGTTTTTCTCAAAATTTAAATACATTTAACCAAAGCTTGGCCGGAAACTTGGATTAAAAGCATCAACAGTGAAGAATGACACTAAAGGGTAGAAGATCAGCAGTTTAAGGTTTGCATAGACTTCCATACATATGACCACATAACTACATAGTCTAGAGTTAGTAAAGAGAGAAAGAAAGAAAATCACTGATCATCGCATTAGTTTTCACTTTAGGGATCAGATTATCTACAATCAGTGCTCTTATTGATGATATTTTATTATATGAAAGACCTCAGAGCTTTTTAGTGTTGCCGCTGTGCTCACTGCTTGCATTACAAACGTTACCTTAACGAAGTAGTTGGTCCCAGCTACGAGCTGCGTTTTGTAGCTCTTTGCAGTGAAAACCTCGAAGTTTCTCCCGGTTTTCTGCTCTGCGTGAGGCTTCATCTGAAAAACAATGACAGCAACATCAACAAGAAGCACAGGCCCCGTGTGCACAAAGTTTTGAGTGTAAAATCTCTCTTTTCTACTCACTTCATCACAGATCTTCTGAACTTCTTCATTAGCCTGCTTCACCTCGGTCAGCCCTCCGCACATCGGCATTTTGACAAGCTTTCGGTGGTGAAAAACGACCAAATAGTGAATAAACGAACGCAGAGCCTGTTTTATAGGGCGTTCGGTGAGTCAGCGAGTCATATGACGCCGCATTTTGGACCGTACCATCAGCATAGCGGGAGAAGGGGGTGGCATTTGCAAACGCTCGTGTAAAAAAAAAAAACAAAGAAAAAAAGCTCACATAGACAGACATACTAAGACAAGAAAATAATGAGTAGCTTTTCACATTTTTATACGTTGATTTTGTGTTTATATGATAAATCTTCTAAATGTTTGTACACATGTTTTTAGTCCGTCCGCCTTTTACTGCATGTGTTGGTTAGTGCGAGCTTATGACAGCTGACTGTCGAGTCTGCCGGGAAGTGAAAATACAGGGTGTGAGCTGTGATGTTTGGAGAGGACCACACATGAATCACGGCCTAAAAAACTGCTTTCAGCTCTTCCTTTCCGGTTATCCTACGTCTGACACCTGAACCTCAGCAAACCACAGTTCCCCAAAGTACTGAGTGGATACTGCTCACTGTGGTTCAGACATTATTGAAGTTATTTGTTGTTTAAGGCCGAATTAGAATTAGATTTTACCCAGTTGCTTGGTTTCTTGACCAGGAGAAATCTTCTACCCAATTATTACTTGTTTAAAGTTAATATTTAAACCTGGAAATGTTAGATGCAAGAATAAAAACCAAAAAGGAGACTTGAATGACTACAAACGGCAGCAAAAAAGTAAAACACGGAGGTGAAAAACCAGTCACAAAGTGACACAAGCTAAAGAAAAGAAATAAAACACGCAACACAGACAGACAGCTGAAAATGACTTATTGAAGGCTGCAATAAGGGCACTACATAGACAGACATCATCAAGGAGTGACAAATAACACAGAAAAGCAAAACCAGTGCACACATAGACCAAACAACCTCAAAGATACATATGACATGTCTGCATTTTTAGTAGTTATATGTCTCTTGTAGTCTTGCATGTAGAACAGACAGGAAGAGCCTAAAAGTACAGGATTATGCAGAAAGCTAAAGCTGTGGTGCTACCAGTCCAAGCTGTATATGCATGTGATGTGGTTACCATGGCCAGCAGGTTAGACAGCATTGCCAGCACCTACATCAGGAAGTAGTCAGGACTCTTCAGCAATGAGATGCTTCAGCTGCCATTGAAGTCCATTGTCTTTGTTGAAACATGTCTGCTGGAGAAGCCCTGCCTGGTATTTGAACTGAAAGAGTCCAAAGAGTAAAAGGTGCAGCAGTGGATTTCCGGACAGGGTGCAACTCAACTCTACCTGCGTGGAGGGCCCAGGGGGTCCAACAGTCTTGAAAGAGTTCCCAGAAAAGAAGGCCCTTTTGCCTTCACCTAGGGTCCATCTCATCCGAAACCATCTTGATTGGGTTTAGGTCAGGTGACTGTGCAGGCCAGGCCATCTGGCGCAGCACTTCATCACTCTCCTTCTTGGTCAAATAGCCCTTGTACAGCCTGGAGCTGTGTTTGGGGTCATTGTCCTGCTGAAAAATAAATGATGGTCCAACTAAACGCAAAGTGGATGGGATGGCATGTTGCTGCAGGATGCTGTGGTAGCCATGCTGCTTCAGTGTGCCTTCAATTTTGAATAAATCCCCAACAGTGTCACCAGCAAAGCCCCGTCACACAATCACACCTCTTCCTCCATGATTCAGAGTGGGAACCATGCATGTAGAGACCATTCGTTAACCAGCCATACCAGTTTAAGGTTCATTACATACCTGGTAGAGACAATGCCCCTGCTGATAAACTCTCTCACTGCTTGAGGGAAGACCAAGAAGTGCGGGAGTGTGTGACTACATCATGAAATTCATTGAGAGAAGGCCAAGGGTTTGCAGTGTTATCAACAAAGAAAAGGGTCTTCAGTATGTATCTACAATGTAGAAAGTAGTAAAAAAAAAAAAAAAATTTATTTTTTTTTTTTTTTTTTTTTA
>VUQG01010503.1:4576-15353 GCA_015106755.1 Etia nguti | reverse complement strand
CAAAATGCCTTTGGCATTACAAAACCACAAATGACCCCTAATTTAAATCTGATATGTACTGTTTTATCATTTTGTGATGGTTTGGACATCTGGGTAGGGGCCCTACAGGGAGAGGTGTTCAGGGCATGTCCGACCAGGAGGAGGACTTTGTCTCTCAGTTGCCCTGGAAACAGCTCCTTGTTCCCCTGGATGAGCTGGAGGAAGTGACTGGGAAAGCTCAGGACTTCTCTGCTTACCCTAATGCGACCCAGCCCCAGAAAAGCAACAGAAAATGGATGCATGGATGGATAAATGTAATACTCCTAAAATACTCATTTGAATCATCAAAATCATGCGATATAAAATCAATTCTGAGCTAATAAAACAGAGTGACCCAAAAAAATAATTAATTTAATATTTATTTGTAGCTCCAACATGGGCTTATAATTAAAGTACTAGAATTCAATTAAACTGAATCATGATCATGATGATGTGAATAATATATACGAAATTTTATTAATACGGTACTGTGCATAAGTTTTACATCACCCTCAAATTTATCCTGTGTTGGGAAAATTGTTTCTGGATACAGCCATTTATTGAAATGTGTAAAAACATTAGTGGATATAAGGCAAAAACACATTTTTGCACCATTCTAATAAGCTTGAAAATCAATATTTGGTATTGGTACCAGTTTTATTCTTCAACACAATTAAAAGTTTTCCAAGCTTTCTTGTAATTGTGTCATATTTACTTGAATTAAATTTATAGGTCAATATTAAGGGGCTTAACAAAGAAATAAAGAAATTCCAATGAAAATGCTCAGGTACAAGGACTGGACTGAACATGAGTGAAAAAGCAGCCAAGGTGCAGAGAAAAGCTTTCAAGGATCTTCAGAAATCCTGGACAGATATTTTTGGCACCACTCAAAAAAATTACAGTAATCTTTGGCTCCTTGTAAGCAAAATTGGATCAAAAATATAAAGATATGAGGCATGGCTCAGGACCTTTGCACCACATGGTACTTTGATGAGTAAATTAAAATATTAATTTGAGACCAATTCAGGATAATCTCAGTGATAGAAACTAATCAAACTCATGAAGATTTAATATTCAAAATACTGCCACTCACCTGAGTCCTCCTGTAGCTCGGTGAGCAGCTTCCTTTAATGCCAACAAGTGTTGTTTTCAGCTCAGCTGAAGCAGAAAGTACAATCCACACATGCTTATCTAACATCTATAATATACTATTCAAAACTATCCATTTGGTCACTGCTGGTGTTTTGCATATCGAGACTGAATACCTGTATTAGAGTCACCAACACAGCTTATCTTATACCCCTGTGTTGTGTGCTACAATATCATAATTACTGTTTTAGGACCCTCACAACAAGTGACCCATTACATTACTGTGATGTTATAAGGAAGACGTTGTGGTGCATCAATCAGATGATTCAGAGGCTTAGGTGGAAACTTATTTCAGGTTTGACTGATGTTTATGGCTTGATGGTTAGAGCCACCCTTTATAAAAACAGTAGGGGGAGCGATTTTTTTTTGTGAACTGTAATATTTATCTATCACAATACACTCAAAAATGACTTCTTCTGGTCGCATAATAAAATCTAAAACCTTTCTATTTCTCTGTCTCCACAGAAAGAGTGCACACACACATAAAGAAAGTCTGTGTTTAAAGGTTTAAACATTAGAATTATTTCATTTTAATGATTATATTCTTATTCAGTTGATTCTTGATTATACTTTGATAGAGATTAGTGATTTGATTACAGCAGGAATAACTATCAGCAAAAGCACATACATAGAACTGAGTCTTTGTGTGCTACAACACACCCACAAAGGTTGGATTTTAGGCCTTTTACTTCATTTCTAGTTGGAGCTGAGCCGAGGGATCTCTGTCTTCTTGACAGACCACAAAAATACCACAGATGTTTGTCGCACCGGCTTGGGCAGCTAGATGTTGAAAATCACGTCATGAGTTGTGGCTCAAAATTTTTGAACTTTTTCTCATGAAGTTTAAATTTTACACAGTTTTATCTGTCAGTGAGAATGCCATCACCATGACAACTGACTGCGACTGCTCCGACACAAGTGTGAACAATTCAGAGCTGATGAGCAGAGTATTATCATTTCATTGGTTTCATTGGATCTCCTTTCTCTCTCTCCCTGTGATTGGCTGTTAGTTGGCGTGTGTTGTCTGTCTGCAGTGGATGTCATCCATGTTTCTATGGAGCGCGTCCAGGATGTTACTGCATAGATAGGATAAACTGACTAGAGGATGTGTGACAGCTGTGCCACAATCTGCCTTTACAGTGAACATCATAAAACTCTAAGGTTTCTTCTGCATTCTCATTGGCCACCTCATTTATTACCAAGCTTCTAAACAGGTCATTTGTTTGCACGTGATGATCTTATAATTTTCCAAAGTGAAGTCACAGCTAGTTTTGAGTTGTCATCCAAACCAACAACTCATCGCACACCTGGACCCACTACTAACTTTTAGCCATCAAGGCACATGTTAGATTTAAATTTGCATCATTAGATGTTTTGTAACATGCAAACGACTTCAGTTCTGTTCATTTTCCATATGGCACACCTGTTTTTGACAGGATAAATGAAGTGTTGCAGGCTGAGGAATTAAGATAAAAGCCATTGTTGATGCAGCAGAAACAAACGAAAACACTGCAGACAAGGTTCGACTTCCTCAAGGTAGGCCTACTCAATCTGAAAAACTTGGTCATATCCACAGTTTTTTTGTATTTTGGTTATGTTATGGTTATATCGGTTATATTATTGACATTATCCCTCTGTCTGTCAGTTATTCATTTTACACATGGCCTGGTAGGTGAAATCATATCTTAACCTTTGCAGAGTTCTGAAAAACCCAGTAACCTTTTTTGTTAATGTAAAGTAATTTAAAGCCAAAGAGAGTCCAGAGCTCTTCAGAGTTGTGGCCTTAAATTATTATTGGTTTGACTGGAGCATTGATTTCATTTTGCCTTTTTTCTAGCACTGCAGTTAGGGTTGGCAAAAAGCAAACAAACAAACAGAACAACAAACGAACCCCCCAAAATATTTAATTTATAATTTTCCACAGTTTACTAGACACTTACAGTCATTTAGGAACCAAAACACTAAATGCAGGGACTAGTCAATGTAAAGAATTTGCTCTTTAGACCTTTTAGAATGGTAACACTCACATCTGGGCTCATATTTTAAATTACATTTTTAAAAACTATATAATAAATGATAAACATTATATTTCTGGAACAGAAATGATCCAAAATTTAATTTTAAGTTTAATCCCATAAGTGTTCAGAAGGGTTGAGGTCAGGGCTGCAGGCAGGCATCCCATCCTGTCCACTCCTAAATTCTGGAGGTAATCACTGATAAATGCCACTATGTAGGGGGTGAGCATTGTCATCTTGGAGGATAGCATAGAATAGGATAGGATAGAGGATAAAGGACAGAAATATTGGAGATACGGTTATATACTCTTGATGCCCTGTTTTACCTGTGAGGGAAATGCTGCCTCACAGCATCACACTACCTCTACTAACAAGAGTCAATAGCAGGAAGGATTTAGCAAGTTTTTCATGGGCACAAATCGCACACTTAACTATGCTGCTCAATCCACAAATGTGGCAGCATTTAAAGGGAAATGCTTTAAATGCTTTTCAGCGGTATGAGATTTATTATACCATTGCAAATCTAGCAAACACAAATTTCCTTACTTTTTTGCAAAACTGACAGAAGTAAATAGTAAATAGTATAATAGTACCATTTTAATAAATTTAAATCCAACCAATGACATCATCATCATTATTATTATTATTATACTCCTATCCTCTGTTTTTCTTTCTTCCACAGGTCATGCTCTTCAACTCTTCCTCCTTCAACACAGTTATCCCCACCCCAACATCCCGTGACTCTTTGAGTTCCTCCAACTCCACCGTGTCTTTCTACACATTATGCAGGAAGTCAGTACCGAGCATTGTCATCTACACCATGTACACCTTCACAAACATCCTTGTCCTCTGTCCACTCTACATCTGCATCCTCTACATGGGTTTCCGACATTGGAGGCGTCAGCGCTCTGCATCGGCAGGAAGGACGATGAGCCACTCTGACTTTTTCACCTACAACATGATGATCTTGGAGATGTTTGGTGTGTTTGGATCAGTCCTCTATTGTTTGAGCAAACCTACAAGTAATGACTCACTGATGATTTTGGGGATATATTTATTTTGTATAATTTTTCCTGGACAGACATTTTTTCATGTCCTGACCTGTGTGGAGCGCTATCTGGCCGTTGTTCACCCCATTACCTACATGCATGTTCGAGAAGTATCGAGGGTCAGAATTAAAAACATCTGCACCTTGTGTGTTTGGCTGACATGCATCGGATGGGTGGGGATAGTAAAGCTGTACTACCCCAGTTTTCCCATGGTCCCGTTTCTTTCACTGGGCATCTGCCTTTTAGTTATTATTGTCTGCTGTGTGTTTGTTCTCCGTGCTCTGACTCGCTCGGGGCCAGGACACATGGGTAAGAACAAGGATCGAGTTGACCAATCAAAGCAGAGGGCTTTCTATATGATTACAGCCATAACAGGAGTGATGCTGTTGAGGACTGCTGGCTTCGTGCTTTGTTTTGTAATAGAAACGATGAACTTAGTTGATCTTCAAGTGCTGTGCTGGTTGCTGGATTTAGTGATCTGGCTGTCTGTCCCCAGCAGTCTGGTTCTTCCTCTGCTGTTTCTGCACAGAACAGGAAAACTATCAGGCTGTAGGAAGAAAACTGAGTCAGGATAAAGAGTCCATTAAGAAAGTTTGATTGATGTGTACAAAACTAAGTTATAATGTGTAAAAATGTATTGTAACTTATATACAATGTATACAAAGTAATCATAGGTTGTAGTTTATATTAAATATTTTGATTATATGTACAGTACATCAGTGTTTGATGCTCAGGACATTTGTTTACCTATTTACATATACATTCTTATCAATATATATCAATATCCCTGAGTTTTAAATGGATTTGCATTATACCGTGATGAGCAGTAAAAATTAAACAAAGACATATATAAACAGGTAAACAAAGAGGGAATTCTGACCTCCAATTATAAAAACACAGAAACCCTGATATACTCTTAATCTAATTTAAATGTTTTTTTTTTTATTAAGCTATGGTAGTTTATGACTTGCTATGGTACTATCCTAATTTATTTTTTTTTTCATTAACCTCAGTTCAAGTAAATAGAGACAAAGCCATATGAGCATGTATAAATGTGCTATAAAATGCTAAAAAAAACCATTAATAAAATGACAACAAATAAAAACACTGTATGTCACACATACTTTTCTTCATTCCTTTTTAATCCATTCACACAACAGCATTTTCATGTTTGCATGACATAAGAGTCAGATTGTCAGGAGTTCTCAGAGCTCATTTGTATAGAGGTCATTCTGTCTCAGATCAGCCAATTTTTAGAACATTTTCTGCTTAATCGTCCCTGATTTGCAGAAAAACTATTTTTAAAATGAAATTTAGTTTCAAAAGTCTTCAAAAGACAACTTAAAAATGGTCCACCGACCCCTTTTTACCACACATTGTTATAACTCTATTACTAACCTGTTTTCTCTTCTCGCAGAATTAATAATTATTATGGGCCACTTTTAGCCAGTGACAATTTTAGTCTTTTGCAAACTGTTAAATATCTGACTCTGTCCACAAAAAAAATAACAACATAGAAATAAAAAACAGATACATTTTGAAGGAAAGATAAGTGTAAGTGGATGAGGTTTTTTGTTAACAAGGAAAAGATTTGCCAAGTGGGAGTGAACATATAGGTAAAATTTTGCGATTGTTTTGCACGGCATTATAAGTAAACATGTTGTTCTGGAGTTGAGTTTAGACTGCGTTTTCTGTTGTTTTGTGTTTAGTTTTCCGATCTCCAGCAATAAAGGTGTCTAAGTTCTGAATCAGTCTCTATAGTACAGTGGTTCAAAGATGCAAATGACTAATTAGTCATTCAGTTAGTCAAGTTAGTCAATTAGTCATGGCAGAAACTCATTCAGACATGTAGACATGGTCGAGGTGATCTGGTGAAACTCAAACTGAAAATGACCAACCATGTTGGCCCAATAATAATAATAATAATAATAATAATAATAAATTATTATTATTATTATTATTATTTCACTTTAACCAAAACAAAGACTCATTTGTAGAATAAAGACAACACAGGAGCCAAACACTTAATCTTATTAAGATTAGTACTATACATGGAAAAATAAAGAAATTAAAGCAAGAATTACACATTTAACTTAGCAATAAATATAAATATAGGATCATAAGAATAACAATGAAGACGCTTGAATAAATAAAGTATGTGGCAACACTGGCTGCATATTCCATAAGGTGAGACACACACAGGTAATTATGTCATCTCAGAAAAGTGGTTAGAGAGAGGAGTGCTGGGCTTTTTAAAATTTTTATTTTTATATCAACTATCCAATATTCAGGATCTGCAATTGGGACACATACATTAAAATCATCTGATTAATTTTAATTACAGTTAACATCAATAATTTTTTTAGGATTTTATCTTTGAGATATTATTTTAAAAATTGTCTTAGATTTTAGTGTGTGAAAAGAACCCCTTGAAAGTGGGTCGAGAGACCCACTTTTCCAAAATATTTATCTTGAAAAAATGTTGATATATGAAACTAAATTTCACAGTGCTCATTACAGATGTTTAAACTCTGGATCATGAAATGTTTATGCTAATCGGAGACAGTGGAGTAGAAAATGTTCTAAAATATTTGCTGATTTGAGATGTAACAATACCATAGACAGTATATATGGAAAACATTTTAAAGTATATAGTCAACAGATACAATGTTTAAGGCAGGGATTATATTTGCTTGTGGATACATGGAAACGAGTGGTCATTGTTATCATATTTAGTAAAAGGATTTATGGATAGTTGGTGAGCCACGTCTAGTTGAGCCTTGTGTTCACCTTTTGATGAAATGTATGTCATGTGGATCCAATTTTCTTTTCCCTAACCATTTCAGGGTGGTGGGGGGCTGGAGCCCATCCCACCTGCCACATGGTGAAAAGTGCGGTACACCCTCTCTTACTGAGAGGTGGGGAGGACATCTGGCTTCACCTCGGGGCAAATACAACAACTTTATTAACATCTAGTCACCCGATGTCCGCCACACCTTATCATCCTCTCTCTGACTTTTTCACAGACATGATTTATGACAAAGTTGAAACTTTCACCTTTAAAATAACTTCATTACATTTGTCTTTTTTTCTTTTGCACTCTTTACATAGAAAATTCCCTTACACATAAACATTCAGTCCCATATGAATATAATTCACTCCATGTTTCATTCAGTTTATGCAATCTTAATTCAATTAGATATCATGAGCACATTCTCACACGAACACTCATTTTATCATAATCCCTTTAATCCAGTTATACAGGAATAGTTTCTTTTACTTTTTCTCTTTAAAACTGGATATTAAGACCTTTTACCCCCTGAGCTGTGATGACAGGGGAAAGCCAGGGGGGACTTATTTGTAAACTTACAAAAAGTTGTAATAAAATGTAAACAGTATGATTAAATAATTACTCAAAGACAGAGTTAATAGACTACTCAATGATAAGAAAAGAATAGCCGCTGTAGTGCTCCCACCAACGAAATAGCAACTTCTAATTATTGATACACAGCAGCAGTCATTTCTAAGTAGCAAACAGCAATATTACAAGACCTGCAACAAGTCAGACCATAGTGAATACTATAGATAACTGCAATTTTTTATTTTTTTCAATAAATCATTGGTTCTCAAACTGCGATCTGGCATTCCTTGGTGGAGCATAAACCCAATGGCATGGTGGCTTGGACAAATTATGCCATTTCAAAATAAAATCTAGTTATCTTTACCCACTGTTGTAATGACATGGCAGATTTCCTGTCCTCCGCAGATACAGCAGAGGTAACACCAAACAACTGGGAATATTTATCCAGTACCCAGTAACAAGTAGTACACATCTGACACTAATGCTTACCAGTGTTGACTGGGTCAGAGCGGTGGTAATAATGGACCCTAGAAACAACAAGCTCAGTGCTCCCAGTATGGCTATAATAGTAAAGAACGCCCTTTGCTTTGACTGGTCAACCTGTTCCCTGTCTCTACTGCCTTCCCCTGGCCCTGAATGCATGAGAGCATAGATAACACAAAAGCAGCAGTAAGAGGTGACACCTAAGGACAAGACCGAAATGCAGAACAATGGGATTATAGGTGTAGTAGGATATTTGGCAAGTGCTAAAGAGCTCCACACAAAGCAGAAAATCCAAACGAAACCAATGCAGATGTTTCTGATTTTGATGCCTCTGGTGTTTTTTAGCACCCGGTATGTGATGGGGTGAACAACAGCCAAGTAGCACTCCACACAGGTCAGGATGTGAAAACTGCTCTCACCACAGAAAATCATAGTAGAAAGAAAATACCCTACTGCCACGATATTTGGGAACTTTAAGTAGGAGCCGGAATAGACTAAAGCTGTCCCCAAAATCCAGATAAGCTCCATGGCAGCCAGGTGGTACGTGAAGATGTCACAGTGGCTTACTGCTTGGAAGGAGCGATGGTGTTGCCATTGTTGGTAGCCCTGGTAGAGGATGAAGATGGAAAGGGGAAGGAGTAAGGAGAGTCTGCTGACAGTGAAGAAAGTGATATTTAAAAAAGCAACTGTGGATTCCTCGCATTTATAGTCTTCTGAATAATGGGAATAGTTGGAGTGGAAAGAAGTCATGACTAACATGCCTGTTGTATGTAGTGGAGCTCGAAGTCTGAAAATGAGAAAGAAATAAGATGCCAAAAGGTATTTAAATTTGTGAAGGTTAGTTTTCACTTTGGGGACTTTTTAAATGTTAATCAACTACGTAAACTGAAGGCAGTTGCCACAATAGGTAGATCCACCTGCAAAATCAAAATCTTCAGAAATACAAACTGAACTGTAATGAGAAGAAAACGAGGAGGCATTGCCTATTGTCAAGAAAAGGACCCAAAATCATAATTATTAAATCATTTATCCAGGAAACATTACCCTAAAGAATTTTGGAGACAGGGAAGTCTACTCAGACGACCGTTAACCTAGAAAATGCAAAAATGTCAAAAATACATTTTATCATTAATATACTGACACAGATGTCAGCAGGGTTGATCCTCTGAGGACTAAAACATGAATATCACAAAGTTCTTTGAGTTCACCCACCTTGTTTAAACTCTTAGTATGCGATCTACTTTCTCCTGCATCGCCAATCTCTTTGACTGCTCTTCATCGGTGTCGGATCCACATATACGTGAATACGCGATGGGTATCAAAACCATTCGTATGTCAGGATGAGAGATGGAAGACGCTTTGCATGTTACGAAACACATTTAGGAGAATTCTGTGCTATTAATCACAGCAAGCAAAGCAAATATACTTTTAACATCATCCACCCACATCTAGGCCTTAATTTAAATGTTTGCAAAAGTTCACTCATGGTGTTACAGGAACACTGAAAATTAATTATCATATAATACATGAAATCTCTATTTCTCTGTTTGTCTGGCTATCTGTGAACTACTCCTTTATTATGAGCAGTTGAGCACCCTAACATGGCACACAGGAGCATGCAGCGTTTATCCTTGTAACACCGTAATAAAGCTTTGTGTCATTTTAGTATCACAGTAGCATCTAAATAATAAAATATTGAATATTTATTATTGATACCTCCAGGTTATGATGTTTACAGTATCTGTGTTACATCAAGTTTATTTAGGGATAAATAATTGTATTTAAGGCAGTGTGATTTTAACAATGTTTTTGACATTCAAGGGTAAACTATAAAGAAAATGAATGTGCAACTGTAATGAAAGTTAACTTATGAAGTCCTATCACACTATAAGGGTTTATATTCAATTGAACAAATTCTTGCATGGTTTCTGGCTGATGATTATAATAGTATACTTATTTTTTTGGATGATGAAGTGGTCCCCTTTTCATCCATATCTGTAAATACATTTTGCACTATATAAATATACAGTGAGTTTGATATTTATCCTCTATTTACTGAAACACATTTACTTTCTGTTGTTTTGGGTGGTTGACCTCAAGTATTTCAACTCATCCGTCTTCACTACCTCTCCTCCTTGGATGTTCACCTTTCCACCTGTTACCCTCTTATTCACATTCATGTATCCTGTCCTGCTTCCACTGCCTTGCATTCATCTTCTCTCCAGTGCATACCTTCATCTCACCAGTCTCTCTCGCCTGCTCCCTTATCTCACTAGAGATCACAATGTTGTTTGTGGGACTCAGAGTCAGGACTGATAGGTTCAAGGTGGAGGATACATTCGGGATTCGGTCTAACTTTCCTCCATCTGTCCCCCTTTCTCTCTCTCATGTTCTTTATTAATCATCATTAAACAGTTTATTTAATTTAACATGTAACAGTTTAACTCCTTTACTGAATCAACACAAACATAAAACATGTTTGAAAAAAATCCACATTACATATCTAAATCAAGGATTTATACAATATACATACACAGCCAAAGTCTAGAGTGTGACTAGTGTAGTCTGAAGCAGCTGACATTTAATCAGTCCACAAAAATTGATAGTTTATAGGCTCTAAATGACCTGTCAACTATTCAAATCCGATGGTATCGTGTGACGTGACTTCCTTCAGTCTGCTGATTAAAAAAAAAAAAAAAAAA
>VUQG01010501.1:50175-77693 GCA_015106755.1 Etia nguti | reverse complement strand
ATATGATGCTGTGCTAGTGATCGCTAGCGACACAGCTATGTTAGCATAACAAAGCATAACACAGTGAAGCTGGAGAATGAACGCTGAATTTGACAAATGCAATTGCATGGAAAGATGCTGTAAACGGACGAAACTTCAGTAGGGGAGAACATCTGAGAGAATCCATCCACAATACGAGGTTAGTCATTAATGTAAGATAAGTGGGACTTTTATTAGTCCCACACGTGGGAAATGTGTTTTGTTACAGCAGAAAGTGGACAGTGCAAAGTTACATAGCAAAAATTAGAAAAACACTGGAACAACATGGGAATAGAGCAGCTGCCAGAGAATTCGACATTAATGAATCAATGGTACGGAAGTGCAGGAAGCAAGAGGAATGAGTTGAGTAAAGTTTGACCTATCTGACTGTTTTCGTTTAGTGCGCCTTATGTATGAAAACAGACCCGTTTGTCGACAGTGCGCCTTATAATCCGGTGCGCCTTATGGTCCGAAAAATACTGCACACTAGTTAAAACCAACACAGTCAAAGTTAAAGTGTAGACGAGGAGCAATATTTGCAGTAAGTTGCCTCTCAGCACGAGTCACGATAATTTAGAACACAAATACTAAAAGCTAAGCTAAAAGCCCAGCTAGGTTAAAATTGTTCTGTAACAGTTTTCTACAAGTTTGACATGTAAAACAGCCAAAAGTATTGGATATCCACAAGAAGGTCATTCTTAGTCATGAAACACTCCAGTTAAAACACAGCTGAAGCAATTTGCACTCCTAGTCTACTGTATGAAAACGTCTGTAAATGTGCCCCATTATATAGCATTAAATAAAGTTCATTTGATAACTCATTTCTAAGTATTTGGAACATGAAGAGTGCCAACATTATCTTTGAAGGCTCCTTTTACACCCTAATTTGGTTGTAGCCCCATAAGCACTAGCTTAAAATGCAAATTGTGCTATCTTTGGCTGCCTGGTTACTGTGTGGCTAATAAACTTTTCATATAACTAATAAGTAGCTAATAATTAATGGGTTGATTAGCACTGATTAGTCTGTTTACACCAAATCTGTTTGTTTTCACCCCATGAAATTAGCAGCACTTACCAGCAAAGTTTCACAGTTGCAGTTCTGGTGTAAAATTACACATTTACATCTTTTTCTGGCAATTCAGTCTGCAAATACCAACAATGCTGTCCTGTCCTTGAAAAGCTTATGGGCACCGTAACAGGTCCTAATTTGGGGCAAAGCAAGCCAGTGGTATATGTTCCTGCTTTGGATTTTACATTTTGATACATTTTATGGAAGTCAAATAGAAAGAAATACAGCGTTTGATATAATTAATCTACTGAAGTTTCTCACGTCATGTGCACATTGAGTTGTTCGCCATATTGGATGTGATTCAACAATCGGTTCCTGGTGAAAAAATGTGTCCTTCTTAATTAGTTGGAAGTGGTTCTTAACTTCAAATTAAAAGTTGCGCTTTTAATTTGAAGCCAAATGGTTTGAGTTGCAATTTTCTTGAAAAATAGCTAGCCAGTGTTTTTAGACAAGTCCGTCACTTCCATTTAAACTATGTAAATATGCTAAAAAACCAAAGCAATCACAAGGATTTGGTGCATGCTTCTCTCTCACGGCCAGTGATTGCCAGATGAGATGGACCGGTCTCCAGGCCTATTCACTGCTACACTGTCACCATGATTGTCACACATCAAAAAGACAAGTTAACATCACATAGTTAGTGGCCACTTGTCTGAAAAACCTGAAAAATAAAGTAATAAGTCTTGCTAGGATAGCACAACACCATCTGGACAAACAACTAGCAGAACAGCAGTACGGGGAATTATAGAACCAATACTAGTTCTTATGGGAATTAATTTAGGTGCACTGTCTTTATGATTACATTTACTGATGATTATTTTTGGAATGATGCTTGAGGTTCCTTATTATAGCAAAGCAAAAATTTTATTTATATATTCCTTCTAAATTAATTGGGGGTGGGCTTATTGATCAGAGCTGTCCCCACAGCTATATGGTGATTAACCATAATTATAATGATTATCGACAGTTTCAGCATACCAGAACTACATTTCACTCCACTTTTACCATTTAGAATGTTAGATGTATATATAAAAGCCCTTTTGTATTAGCTGATTATACATTTTCACTTTAAGATAACAATTAAAATGTATCCATCTCCAGCTCGTCACTTCCACTTCTTCCCCTGCCTGTCCTTCAGTGTGACGTGTTGCATAACAGTGATGACAGGGGCCTGGTTCCTCTCTCCATCTGGCTGTGGATGGAGGCTTAGATGGATGGAGGGAGGAGAGCAAGAGGGAAAAGTGACGACGGCCAGGCCGGTTGGGACGAGGGCGATGAGACACGTGGCGTAGTGAAGAGACGTCGACGCGAGATAGACCACATGCGGTTCCACGCTAGTTTAATCAGAGACCAAAATAAGCCAGATACTATGAATAGAACCACAACAAAAGGCTACGAATGTTATGAATCACACTGAGCTGGCACCTTAGTCCCTGCTCTATTTAAAGTAATTCTCTCACATCATACCACAATTCATAAATACTGAATGGAGTCATTTTCTTGCCGACAGCGTTACCAGATTATAGTTTTGTGGAAAGACATTAAGGCACGCTGATCATGATGCTCTATTTCATCTTGTTTGCAAGAATTTGAAATTTTGGGCCCCAAAGGTGTATCCCTAACCATTTTCCAAGAATTCCCCGTATACTTGGAAAAACCATTGAACAAATAGAGGACAAGACCCAGTCTGTGCTCATCAGACTGTAGCCCAGACAGACAAGAGCCAAAAGACACACACTTGAACAGAAATATAAGTAACAGTTGGATCAGTTCAGCAGATGCTCTCTGGGAAAATAATCTGAAAACGCTACCAAGATTGAGGAAGAAATTTTGACATCCACACATGAAATAAACAAAGGGAGGCATCTTCATCCTTACTTCACTTTTTTCACTTAGACATGTAAGAGGAGGCGGTCCAGGTCTCATTGTCCCGGTTTGAGGGAAAAGAAGTAGGAGAGACAAAGTTTTACTGACAGATGGATTTAAGGGTCTGACCCTGAGGCGTCATTATCTTTCAGTTGTTGGTTTGTTGTCACACTGTCTGGATCCATGAGGAATAACAGCTGTAGACTGTCGAACACTTTAATAATTTAGCTTTCAGATCGTTATCTACTGACGTCATTTGGTGGAGTTTTGTCGTTAATTTTCTGGCACTTTCTCTATTTGATCCTTCCAACGCCTACTTCCCTTTCTCATCTGCCATCCCACCCGCCTCCTCCATCATCTTAATTCTCTCCCCATCCCTGTCTGCTTCCTCTTCCTCCTCCACCCTCTTGGCTCCCTTCCTCTTCTCCCTCTTCCAGTCCTCCAGCTCTTCTCAGGAGCGACTGCACCAGCTGCCCTTCCAGCCCACCATGGATGAGCTCCACTTCTTATCCAAGCACTTTGGCAGCACAGAGAGCATCACGGATGACGATGGGGGCCGCTGCTCTCCCCACATGCGCCCTCGCTCCCGCAGCCTCAGGTTAGACACAGCAGCGGCGCTCATGAGATTAAACAGCAGCGTCTGCTGCCCAACGCACTGTCCTCTTTTCAAAGGCACTGCTTAAAAGCAGATTTGCTGGGTCACCAGTGGTTGATCTCACTGCTTTTATGTAACATCTTTGTTTTTATCTTTAAAGAGGCCTTTTTTAAAGACGCCATGTCACATTCACCACATTACCAATAAAAAATATTTTAGCTGATATAGAATCGCAAATCTGAATATTTTTAATTGGACATAAAATCAGTGCAGAAAACATGAGTTTTAGGGTCATGACCTGTTACGATTGTTATGTGAGAAGTGATCTTTTGTTGGATAGTTTAAAAAAAATGTAACTGTTTAGATGAAGTATACAAATAATAATCTTACTGGAGTAGATTAATAATGCATAGGTTGTATAATCCCAATATACGCAAAGTAAATAAAGTAAGTAAAAGTATTTTTGTATGAAATTACACTTTCAGAATTTGATACATGACAGTATCGGATCATATTTATGATTTATTAATGTGTAGATCTCATTAATGTTGCAGCTGAGGATTTAAATACTTTAAAATAGATTTATAATAATCCAATAATCCTGATAATCCAAAGCTTTAAGAGAAATAGTATGGAGTTCAGAGTACAATACTTGCATTGAAAAAATACATAAAGAGAAAGCAGCATGACATGGAAGTACAAGTACATTAAACCTCAGTAAAGTAATCAAGTAAATAAGTATATAAACCAATACTGTCTTTCAGTATTGATTAGGTATCATCGATTATTTTCAACAATCCTACCAAAATGCTAACAGTTTATGGCCAAAAACACCACTATGAAAAAACAAAATGACAGTAATGTCTTATTTAACTTTTCATATGTAGTCAGCATAAATAATTTTGAAAACTAAAACTGAATTTTGGCCTTTGGTGTGAATAATTACTTTAGTTCCAGTCACTCCCATTTATTGAAAACTATCTATTTTCTACTTTTTTCATTTTAAAGTGCATCTTGAAGCCTTTTTAAATGTATTTCAGATATGTCGATTATAGCATTGATCTCATTATATAACTGTTTTCAGCCCTTGCTTTGAAAAAGCTGCATTTTTTTTCTCTGTATCCGTCTGCAGCCCAGGACGCTCCTCCTCCTGCTACGATAACGAGATAGTCATGATGAACCACGTGTACAAAGAGCGCTTTCCAAAGGTTAGACACACACATACACACTAACACAACATACACACAGAGACATGCAAAGAGCTGCTCTACGATAACATCATATTCTGTTTAAATGCACACAATGGTAAACTTTTGGAGCCTTTTCAGTGCTCAGTTACTAATTAAAAACAGTCAAAGCTCCACAGCTACTGAAATAAAATGGGTGGGGCTATAATTTGTGATTAAACATTATCAGAGATTTGTGCATGCAAATGTTTTATATCCTGCATCCAAAAAACGAGGGAAGAACGGTAACCATGTGGGCTGCTAAACCATAGCAAACAAGATTATGTGAACGTGCCAAGCTTTGTTCACCCCGTCAGTGTGAATATTACGTTTATTCAGTGCATGTAAAAATACTGCTCCAGTTATAAACAGTGAAATAAAGCCTCATTTTTTATCTCCTTCACCCTCTTGGCGGGCTGAGGTCGGTATCAAAAGGAAGGAGGCTGAAAGCTTTGACAGTGATAAAAATCAAACCATAGGAAATTGAGCATTATAGTTTGGAGTTCATCTGTGGTAAAAGCTCTTTGGGCTTGTTCTCACACAAGTGAATTGAAAAAAAGAAAAAAGACATTGTGTTGAAGTCTGACTAAATCAGCAGAGCCACGCTGTCTGAATTGCAAATGAAATGGCTTCCTGAACTTTCTCTCGCATAAATCTGGCCGAGCTAAGAAAAGAAATCTTTTCCTAAACCTAATCTCCTCTGCTGTCTTCTTACGCCACCTTGTCCCCCATCAGGCCACGGCTCAGATGGAGGAGAGGCTGGCCGAGTTCATCCAGGCTTACTCGCCTGAAAATGTTCTTCCACTGGCTGACGGAGTCCTCAGTTTCATCCACCATCAGATAGCAGAGCTGGCCAGAGACTGCCTGGCCAAAGCCCGCGAAGGCCTCATCACCTCTGTGTACTTCTTCGAGCTACAGGAGAATCTGGAAAAGCTGCTTCATGATGTGAGTTTTTGGCAATCTCGATCTTGTTTTTTTGAAACTAGACGTCCCTGGATCTGACCGAGAAACAGAGGAGCGCTGTGCACTCATAAGTAGCAACTTGTCAGTCACAATCATTTCCTGTTAAATGGGACCAAAATTTACAAAATCAACATCATGCCATATTTAATAAGACTTGAAGTTGGAGATTAAGACCATAAACTCATCAAGAAAGTATTTACTAAGGCCCATTTTCTTTACACAATGGGACTTCTTTTTGCAACCAGACAAATTAGCTCCAGCCAGTACCTTTTTCAAGATCGTGTGGGTGACGATACATTTAAAATGACTTTATAGAGGAAAAAAATACCAGTGCGATTTTCTAAGAGCGGTCAGTAATGGCGAACACACCGAATCATAGAGAATGCAAGGGTGAGACAGAGACTTAGAGATGTACTGTATGGTAAACTGAATCAAGACTGTTTAGAACTGAAGAAGATGCTTGCATATGCGGGGTATCGCCCTATCAATTACAAGCAAACATGTAGCTTCCATGTGTTTTTTTCCTCGAGTAAACAGATTAGCAAGATTACTGATTAGCACCACACCCCAGTAAGATTAGCAATGTGTCCATTATAAAGTGTGGTCAGGTCCGTCATTCCTGTCACAATCATCAAACCCCTGGGTAAGCTTTTGTAAAGTGCAATACCAAAGAGTGACTAATGGGAACATTTTGGAGAAAGGCTGAGTGGTGGTGCTGTATCCACTTTTTTGAATATATCCATGAATTGTGTGGCTCACAACTGAGCTCCTTTAAGTCTCTCTTATTTGGCTTTCATCAACCTGATTCTTAGCCACAACAGGCAGCTGTTTCCAACTAAAATGGTTGCCAAACCAAGTGTGCTGTAACGTCTCCGCACCAAATAACAGACTGAGTGCTGAACATAGTGGAGCAATAGACTCCTCATAAAAGAGGCACTGAAAACAAATAAAAATCTAAAATTAGATTTTTTTTTCATTGATATTTGTATTAAACAATTTCTAATTCCCAGCCAGATTTTGCATAAAATCACTTTTTTTTTAAAACAAAATTATTCAAATAGTGCGCAGGAGAGAAAGGTGAAGCAGATAAACTGCATACAGATTAATTTGTAGATACGCTTTGTGAGTAAACATCAATAAAAGAGATCATCAGCAGATCAGGTACAGGTGATGGGGATATGTGAAGCTTTGGAAGATTTGTGATTAAGTGATTCACCCCAGGTCCTTTTAATTTGATTCAAACACACAAAGCCTTTAGCGAGAGCCAAATTGGAGGCTAATTGTGCATGTGATTTGCCAGAGAAGATAACAGGTATCTGCGAATTTCACAGAGCCCATCTTTACAGCTTGATTAGATTGCTGTGATTACCCTGGGTTGCCTGGATTAGGTTTGATTGGATCAGCTTTTTGAGCACGTACTTTCGTGCCTCCTTCTCTCTTTTGACTGACAGATTTTCTCTGTCTTGTGTGCGTGTTTTATTGTTGTCAGATGTCAGTTTTTGTAAACGTTAAAAACGCTGATGCATATCTGTCTTTCTGCCTCTCTGTGTGTCTGTACGTCAGGCGTTTGAGCGCTCGGAGAGCTCTGAGGTAATCTTTGTCACGGAGTTGGTGAAAAAGCTTCTTATCATCATCGCCAGACCTGCAAGGCTTTTGGAGTGTCTGGTAGGATCACACTCACACTTATCAGTATTTACCCACCCATCGACCGCTGCGATGATCACAATCCTCCTCCAGCCCCATGATTCATCACAGAACTTCTCACAGCTCCTGTGACTCGAGGCAAATTGCTTTATTTTTAAAAAGTAATCATCAGCGCAAAAACGTATTTGTAGCCTCCTATGAGCTTTTTAACGGTCTGATTTTTTACACAGCAGGAATGTAAAATGAAAACAAGCAAACCAGTCTAAGACTTGGTCCAGTCTGTCTGGATGGCGGAGACATTTGCATTTAGATTAAATTTGCCTTCCCAGAGTACGGCTAATACCAGGCAGTAGCCCCCTGCTGCTCGGCTGCCTTCCAGCCTGCTTCAAACATACCGTGACCACGGTGTCATTTAAAGTTGAAGGGTGTGTGTGTGTGTGTGTGTGTGTGGTATGGTTTTTGTCTATGGAGCCTGCTGTGACTTGTTGTTTCGTAACAGGATATCAGTTGTGCATCCCTGCATGAGTCATGCCAAGCTGACGTGGTTCTTGATTGTGAGAGACAGCTCAGACAGTGACGTGGAGAATTGATTCATTGGGTTTGTTCCAGTCCCTCCTGGCGAGCACACCAAATTGAAAATTAAATTATTCTTTACGTCAAAATAATTTCTCTGAAAACATAACTGTAAAAATAAGCTGAATTTAAAATCCTTCTCTTCACATGCAAAGTATGTGTGAATGATCATATTTGATCATATTTTAGTGCTTCCAGGAATGGGAGGCAGATTCTTCAGGCGTAAGGCACCTCTCCTGTGGAACCAGCTCCCAGTTTAAGTTCAGGAGACAAACACATCCTCTCTGCTTTTAGGATTAGACTTATAACTTTCCGTTTTGTTAAGACTTGTAGTTAAAGCTAGATTAGGTGATATTAGTGGTGTTGCTACAGGCTTACACTACAGAGGGCCTCATTGAGCACTTCTCTTCAACTCCCTCTTTTTTATTCAGGATGCATTTCTATGCCACTACAGCTTGTCATGAACTTTTTCCTTCTCTTTTTTCTCCCATAGTTTTGCTGCATTTCTTGTTTGTCAGCTCTTCTTTTCTGTCTTTTCTCAGCAGACCTGAGAGTCATTAAAGCGATGGTTGGAACTTCCAGTCAATGAATCAATTAAAACAGATTAATGTGGATTTCAGAAACTTATTTGGTTTTCATATGAGCCTATTTTCAGTGATAACAACTTTAATGCCATGAAATTAACTAGGCTTATAATTCCTTTCTTTCACTCTTTTTTTGCCAGATTTTTCAAGTAACCTATATTTGACAACAGCATAATAAAAGTGGAAATTCTGCTTTTGGTGTGCCACCTCAATATTTTTAGCAGCCCTCATATGGCACCCTCTATAAAATAAATTCTGGAGGCGCCCCTGCCTTTTGCAAGGAAGGCGAGCTCATGCCTCTTTCCCTGCCCCGTTCTGAGACTGGTGAAAGTTTAAATAGATTATCAGTTCCTCAGCAGCAGCACGGACTGCAAAAACAAATCCTGGGCTGATCCAGAGGCAGCCATTCATGAAATGACTTGGATATTTTCTCACTTATATTTTTATTAAATTCATAACCAAATGCCAAGATAACTCAAAGGAAAATTAAATCACCACACACTCTAATTTAGTGCAGCTGATTGAATAATTATTGGATGCGCTCCAAAACTTTATACCTGATGACATCAGCTACTCAGGTTTTATTGTTGTTCTCTGCAGGAGTTTAACCCCGAGGAGTTTTACCATCTGCTGGAGGCAGCTGAGGACCACGCCAAGGAGGGTCATCTGATGAAAACAGATATCCCTCGTTACATCATCGGCCAGCTGGGGCTAACTCGAGACCCGATTGAAGGTGGGTAGAGAAACTTTGAACAATTTACAGGTTTAAACAGGATCTATTATGGACATTTTTGAATTTATAGTTTTATCCTTAGTTTTATCACAATTCCAAATTATTCTTATTTATATCATGCTGGGCCTTGGTGTAGACACTCATATCATATGACGCCTGAAACAAGACATTTTAGCTCGTCTCCAGTGTGGCCTGTCCCACGGTTTGGGAACCACTGCATTAAGCCAGCTTTCTTGTGATTGGCTGCTTCTCATAAACAGAAGGTTTAAATAACAGATGGGTGGGACTTCTAGACTCTCACATAGAACAGTCTGTAATCTGAGCTTGCATAACTACTGACATGTTTGTTATAAGCACAATAAGAGTCCTTGTATATGAAGGAAAGCAGGAAAGCAAAACAAGTCTGCTTATTAGAAAATTAAATTACTACCAGATTTTTTTTATCAAACATGTGTTTGTCATCAGATATGGTTAACTTGGAAAGTTATGACAGCGAGGGACCAGTGACACCTGAAACAGATGACTCCACAGAGGTGAGATCCAAAATGATCCCCAGTCTGGTCAACGTGGCTGAAAGGTTGTTGAAAATGTTTTCATCTGCTAATGACTTGGCATACAGGCTTGTGTCCATTCAATTAGCTCATTCACACTGAGGCTGTTGAACCAGGATACACCCCTTCCTTGAATCTCATGGCCTCCAAATTAGGATAAGCAGACAAAAAACTATAATAAAAAACAGGAAGGAGGACATAGAAAATGCCTGAAGCAGGTTCTGCTTATCTGTCCAGACAATATAAATGTTCATCAGCAAAGACTAATTAACTAATTAACAGGTGACAATAATAATGTAGAACCTGCTTTCTGTCCTCCCACTGGATCATATTTAAGCTTTGCATTGTGATCTTTGATCCACAGGGTAAGATGAGAGCAATGAAACCACCAGGAGAAGCAGACTTCCAGACCATCAAGCTGATAAGTAACGGAGCATATGGGTGAGCAGAGCTTTTCTCCCTCGCGTATGTGCTTTTTTTTTTCTTTACAAGCACCACAGAGGTGGTGAAAATAAAATGGTCAAACTGCATGCATCTCTGTCTGCGTCTGCATGTGAACCAGCGCCGTTTACCTGGTGCGGCATCTGGAGACACGGCAGCGATTTGCCATGAAGAAGATTAACAAGCAGAACCTGATCCTGAGGAATCAAATCCAGCAGGCCTTCGTGGAAAGAGACATCCTCACCTTTGCAGAGAATCCCTTTGTCGTCTCCATGTTCTGCTCCTTTGAAACGCGTCGGCACCTCTGCATGGTCATGGAGTACGTAGAAGGTAAGGACAGGTCTGCATGTGCAGAACAAAAAGTAACCTAATCAGTAACAGTTGTTTTACTCAGACAAGTTTACAGTCTGTCTAGCTAATATTTTAGCAATATTTTACATTATAGTATTTAAAATGATTGAGGCTAGCAAATATGGAGAGCACATATGTTTTCTAAGCTGTTAACTGGCTAGTGAGCTAAATGTGCCTGTTTGCATACACCATAACCTAGATCTCACCGTATCTTGACTGAACTGAATGTCACAGCACCTTTCCTTAAATGTAAACTCAATGTGCTTCCCAAAGGAGATAGAAACAAAAGAAACTATATGAAACAACAAAGCAAATAAACACACGCACAGTTATCATGAGCAGGCCTGTGAAAATGGTTTTGAGTCTGTTTTTGAGACACAGTTGTAACTGGCCTCAGGTCAGCAGGCAGCTTGTTCCAAATAATATGACCAGAGTAACTGAAGCACTCTCAGCAGATTTAGATCTAATTCTGGGAACAAGTAAAGGATCAGCACCTGATGACCTGAGAGGTCTCATTGGGTTATAGACACTGAGAGCTTTGTGAAGCAATAAGGATTTTTTATTTATTTATAATCCTCTATTGGAGGCTCGTTTGATGCTTCTGTTTAATTAATGTCATTATTACTAAATATTAATGATAAAACACTTTAACAAGACACCCTTAGAAAGATGTAGCACATTTTGGGGTCAACTTGGAAGAAAGGAAGATGTGAAATGTAGGTTGGTGAGGTCAGAGGTCAAAGGTGGCATGATATTTAGATTCAAACTATAATTTGATATATAGAATCCACACATACCAGTATCATTTCCTAAATTTTCCCAATACGAACGAAGGCAGCAGTATTTTAAGCATAGTTTTAAAGATTTAAGACATTTTATGAAAATTTGACCTTGAAGGAGAGGTCAGAGGTCCCGTATAGGTTCCCTGTATGCCTATATGTTGTCAATACAAACAATCGCAATAAGAAGCATACTTTTAAAAGACTCTTTATAGCATTACTATGTGTGCTTCTCAGCCTAAATAGGACTATAGCACAGAAGCCACCAGGAAGCCATTCATTTTATCTGGTGAGTAGCTGCGATGCTAATCAAATAATGAATTGTGTTGGCAGGTGGGGACTGTGCCACTCTGCTGAAGAACATTGGGGCCCTGCCTGTGGAAATGGCACGCATGTACTTTGCAGAGACAGTCCTAGCGCTGGAGTACTTACACAACTATGGCATTGTGCACCGTGACCTCAAGCCTGACAAGTAAGACGGAGCTAGTTTCTGTCACACTGGTGCAAAGACAGCAAGCGCCATTTATTTGCTAAGATGTATAAATAAGGTTTAGACTGCTCAAACGTAACTTTTGTCTCTCTGTTCTCAGCCTCCTAATTACCTCAATGGGCCACATCAAACTGACTGACTTTGGCCTGTCCAAGATGGGTCTCATGAGCCTGACCACCAACTTGTACGAAGGACACATAGAGAAGGATACTCGGGAATTTTTGGATAAACAGGTATTATCAAAGCGTGTGTGTGTGTGTGTGTGTGTGTGTTCTATTTTATCAGCATTAAAGTGTAGACTACAGGATGATCCAAGTAAAGTTTCACTATAAAATTTCCCTTGAATGCTACATTTCCATGTAAAGATTATTCCCTGCCATTGTGTGGCAGGTATATGTGACAAATAAGGCACAGTTGGCACAACAGTAGACCAGTCTTTCCTTGGTTATAATAATTTCTCTTTCATGAAAGGCTTATATTTCCAGGGCTTTTATTCGGCACTCGCTTTGAATTTAACCCTCATTATTTCACGTGCATTCATCACGTCGACCACATATGTGTTAGGATTCAGTGCATGCCCATTTGCACATGAAAAAACACCCACCGGGGCTTTCATCTTGTCTTGGCATCTTTGAGGTGATTGCTTGGGTAAGCATAAATATGCATGCTCCCCATATGCTGTTTCCCGCTCTGCAATGACTGTAGGAGCGACTGTACGGTTGTAAATGATGAATACATGATTCAGTTAGATGTGAAAGAAATGTTATTAGCAGCAAAAATGCACACGCCTGTAAGGATGAGTGGGTCCCAAGTAATTCACAAAAATCAGAGGTCATAAAATTTAAGAAACGACCGCTGCTGCTTTACTTTAAGGTGTGCGGAACTCCAGAGTATATCGCCCCAGAGGTTATTCTTCGTCAGGGTTATGGAAAGCCAGTGGACTGGTGGGCGATGGGCATCATCCTGTATGAGTTCCTGGTGGGCTGCGTGCCTTTTTTTGGAGACACTCCAGAGGAGCTTTTTGGACAGGTCATTACAGGTGAGAGATCAAATTATCTCAGTGGAAATAGCATTTTTCATTGGACACCGAGCACAGCTGATAGGTAAAACAAACTGTTAGTCATGCACCATCCACCATAATCTCTCTCTCTCTGTCGGCTTTTTTCTGGTAGATGACATAGTGTGGCCAGAAGGAGATGAGGCTCTTCCTGTTGATGCCCAGCATCTGATCTCCTCTCTTCTGCAGACAAATCCACTGGTTCGATTGGGCACAGGTCAGTCTCCTACAGCAGAGGTTCTGGCTTCTCCAGGATTCAGATGTAATCGTGTAGTGATTCCTCACCACCTGAAGTTATTTTCTATGTGCATTCATTTAAATTTGAATCAGACTGGATGTTCTTTGATGCAGATTTATGCATCATACATATTTTATGGTTCCAATATTTTCGGACTATTCCAACCATATTTGTTTACTCTCAGCCGTGGTAATAATTGATTTTTCTGCTCAGACTTCTCTGCTAGTTCTCATTCACTCTCGAGTCCAGTGTATGGTGTAATGCTTACATGTGGAAAATGATGTAGGCTCACCAGCCACTTCATTTGGTAGACCCGTTCAACTCCGTGCACTTTGGCATATAGACATGGTCAGGGTAACCTGGTGAAGTTCAAACTGAACATCTCTATGGTTTACAGCAAATAGTCTTAAAAGAGAAAATATCCAATGAGCAGCAGTTGTCTGGGTGAAAATGCCTTGCTGATGTCAGAGGAGAATGGCCAGACTGCTTTGAGCTGATAGGAAGGAAACGGTAACTCAAAAAACAAGTGGTTATTTGAGTTACCGTTTGTTACAACCAAGATATGCAGAAAAGCATCTCTGAATGCACAACATGTCAAACCATGAAGCAGATGGCCTGCAGCAGCCGAGACCACACTCATGTCAGCTTAATAACAGGAAATTGATGAGCGGAACAGGAAACTGGACAATAGAAGATTTGAAAAAACATTGCCTGATGTAATGAGTCTGGATTTCTACTGCACAATCAGATGGTAAGATCAGAATTTGGCATAGACAACATGAAAGCATGTACCCATCCTGCCTTGTACCAACAATTCAGGCTGGTTATGGTGTAATAGGGGATAGTTTCTTGGCCCACTAGAGACACTTCAGTGCTAATTGAGCATTGTTTAAAATAGGAGTCCAACCCAGTAGGCGTAGCTAATAAAGTTGAATGTATATTTCTTTACGTTTGAGCAAATACTTGGGAATTTTCCAGTGTTCCCTGAACAATTCTGTAGCAGTGTGCTTGAATAATTTGTTTCCATCCCACTGCACACTTTTTCTGAGCTACTTTTGTTTTACATCTTGTTCACCTTTGATTTTTAGCTCCAACATTATTCTGCAAAGAACAAGATCAACTTTTCTGAGAAAATGCACTTCTGTGCATACATCAGGAATCCTTCAATTGAATGATTCCTGATGTATTTGAATCCTAAAATAGGAATGCAACAGCCTGATGTGAAATCTTGCAGTCTTCTGTGGTTCACTCAAACTTTTAATCACAGTTCCAGTCGGCCCACCAGATTTTCTATCTTCTTTGTGTTTTCACAGTCTCATTGTGGTTTCCTGATAATTTCATTGTTGAGGTTGACTTGCTGTTAACAGCTTTCCTTTATACCATCTAATAAACCCCACTGTACTGGCCTGTTTTCTCAGCAGTGAAACGAGATACTGTATAGGCTTTTGTCTCTATCCAGGACTTTTATTTGTAGTTCTGTGCCTGTATTAGTACTTTCATCTAAGAAATGCATATGAATACTTCTTCCACCACTGCAAATCCCTCTTGGGTACACCTAACCCCGAGTGGGGCTCGCTGACCTAGAACAATAACTGTCATCCTGCGCGCTGGCCTACGGGCTCAGTTTACCCAAATAAGTCAGCTTCATTCAGGGTAGAAATGCCTCCACATGCTTAAGGGCTGCTATTATTACCTGTCTGTCATCGCGCTCCCTCATTCTCTTTTTATACATCCACCTCCTTTCCTTTGCTCTGCCCCCAAGGTGGTGCTTTTGAAGTGAAGCAGCACTCATTCTTCACTGAGGTGGACTGGAACAGCCTGCTGAGACAGAAGGCAGAGTTCATCCCTCATCTAGAGTCAGAGGAAGACACCAGTTATTTTGACAGTAAGTTCACCTTTGGGAATGCAGGAATGCTATGGAAGAGAATGATTTCAGGCATGTACAGCAGATCCTTTAAACCAGGGGTGAGGGAACTCCAGGCCTCAAGGGCCGGTGTCCTGCAGGTTTTAGATGTGTCCTTGATCCAAAACAGCTCCTCAACATGTCTTGAAGTTCTCCAGAGGCCTGGTAATGAACTAATCATTTGATTCAGGTGTGTTGACCCAGGGTGAGATCTAAAACCTGCAGGACACTGGCCCTTGAGGCCTGGAGTTCCCCGCTCCTGCTTTAAACCTTACGAATTTCTTATTCTTCGAAACAGGTCAAGGTCTTTAACCTCTCCCATGTATATGTTAGCATAAAGCACATTTTCCAACCTGCCACTGCTTGACTGAATGTACATTACTTCTCACCATCAGCCCGTTCAGAGCGCTATCACCACGTGCATTCATACGATGAGGACGATACCAATGACGACGAGCCCGTGGAGATTCATCGCTTCTCGTCGTGTTCCCCTCGCTTTAGTAAGGTCAGGACCTAAACATCTTTTTTTCTCTCCTCAGTTTACATCCAAAGCCAATCAAAAGAGCCAAAATATTTACTGTTATGCTGCACCTATGTGAAGGTATACAGCAGTATGGAGCATCTGTCTCAGCTGGAGCATAAACCCCATGGCGTGACTCTACGGGAGCACAAGGTCCCCAGGGAGGATCGCTTGGCCAAGAGAGAAAGCCTGGGAAGTGTCACCCTCCGAGATAAGAGCTGGAGGACTGGCTCACCAGAGATGTGAGTATAAGCACAGTTAATAAAAAGTGCTATCTGTGTTTGCTAGACAGTTTTAATGTGTTTTTGATCTACTTCTAGTTTATTTAAGAATTTAACTGTCTTTGGTTTTCAGGAAGCGTTTATCTTGCTCAGAGTCCTCCTTCACTGAAAGTGATTCCAGCCCTCCGTCTGGGGCACGAAGGCGCTTCTCCGCCCTTATGGATTCTTACCGATTGGCCTCCCCTCTGGAGTTGGACTCTGAGCTGCCTGTCCCGGGCAGACAACCTCCAGTGAAGGCCAGGGGAACGTCACTGGAAGGAGCAATGGGTTCCATCTCTTCTCAAGGCGACCTGAGGGCATTCCTTAAAGAAAGTAATGGCTTTGCAGCTGGTGGTAAGAAGAATGAGGCAGCATCTCGTGACTTGAACAATTTCATTTGTCACCCCAAAATGTGAAAACATATATTTCCTATCATCTTTCATGTCTCTGCCTTGTTACAGACAAACTGTTGAGACCTGCTGATGCATCACTGCCTCTGCCAAGTAGTGCTACTATTATGGGGCTTCCAGACCCACAGGGGACTCGCGGGGCCACCACAGACCTGGTGCTGCGAAGAGTTCGCCACCAGCAGCTCTCGGAAGGAGAAAAACGCAACTCAAGACCAGGAACTAAAGTTATCAAATCTGCCTCTGCCACTGCTCTGTCTGTCATCATTCCGGCAGGTAAATACATTTCTTTTACTGCATTAACAAAGACATTTTAAAAAGTGTATTTAGAAATGAATTTTTTATCCTTTCTCTCCTCAGTGGAACAACACGGTGCATCCCCTCTGGCTAGCCCCATGTCGCCCCGCTCCCTCTCGTCCAACCCTTCCTCTCGTGACTCATCCCCCAGCCGAGACTACTCGCCGATGGTTAACATCCTTCATTCTCCCATCACCATCCACCGCTCTGGGAAGAAGTACGGCTTCACCCTCCGAGCTATCAGAGTCTACATGGGAGACACGGATGTTTACAGCGTGCATCACATGGTCTGGGTGAGAGAGCAAAGCCAGCAGGATGCAGAAATCTTGATTTCTATCTTTAAAGCAATGCAGAAACAAATGCGATTATTACTATTTATTTGCATTGCGCCTTTAATGTGATTCTGTAAAACAGCCCATGCAGGGTACCATACAGTATCTGAGGGGAACTGGGCTAATATTTATCTGAGTAGTCAAATCTGTGATGTTTATTTGTTCCAATCACAGCATGTGGAAGATGGCGGTCCAGCTCAGGAGGCTGGACTTAGTGCTGGTGACCTCATCACTCATGTAAATGGGGAGTCAGTCCATGGTTTGGTCCATACAGAGGTAGTGGAGCTGATCCTGAAGGTAGGAAAGATCGATCCATCTAAAATAAAAACAATTTAAAAAAAAAACATCTATCTATATATTTATGTACTAATATAAATCATATAATTGTGCATCAACTGCAGAGTGGGAACAAGGTGACTATTACAACTACTCCCTTTGAGAACACCTCCATCAAAGTGGGTCCTGCCCGCAAGTCCAGCTATAAATGCAAGATGGCACGACGCAGCAAGAGGACTGGAGCCAAGGACGGACAAGAGTGCGTCACTGCAGCATTCCTAGAAAACTCACCCCTCTATCATTTGGATGACTTTACTCTAATCATTCGGCTTTTTGTTCATCTTTCAGTAAGAAGCGCAGCTCCCTCTTCAGGAAAATCACCAAGCAGTCCAACCTGCTCCACACCAGCCGGAGCCTCTCGTCTTTAAATCGCTCCCTGTCGTCTGGAGACAGTCTCCCGGGCTCCCCCACCCACAGCCTCTCTGCCCGCTCGCCCACTCAGAGTTATCGCGGCGCTCTTGAATCCCCGTACCTGGGTCAGTATTTAGGGGGAAAAGTACATGTGCCTGTTATAATCTCGTTTAAAAGCAAGAAACAATTGGGGAGTAGTGCGATGGAGTAAGATGCGTGTAGGAACACTAAACATTAATAAGTTCTCTTTTAGTTATTGGGGAGGGAAATACCTTGAGTGTTTTTTGTTACTAACACTATATTTAGTTTAATCCAGTTTTTATATAGTGCCAGTTCACTAAAACAGTTTCCTAATAATAATGAATTACAGTAGTCAGGCTAGAAGTAATAAATTCATTAACTAGCCTTTCAGCATCATTCTGAGACAGGATGTTTGTAATTTTAGAGATACCGCGCAAATGACTAAAGGCAGTCTTACCTATTTGTTTAAAATACACACTGAAGGACATATCCTGGTCAAAAATGACTCCAACATTCATCACAGTGTCACTGGATGGCGGGGTAATGCCATATAAGCATCTGGTTAGACACCATGTTTCTAAGATTAAGGCTGAGTACAATAATGTCGGTTTTATTTGAATTTACAAGCAGAAAATTAGAGGTCCTTAAGACATGCCTGTACTTTAACTAAATGATTTATATCATCTGGCTTAATGGATAGATAAAACTGGGTATCATCTGCAAAGAAATTAAAATATATGGAGCGCTTTCTAGTAATATTTCCTAAGGGAAGCATATATAATATTCAAAAGAAACTTTGTTTTTAGGAAAAATAAGACGAAAGAGCTGCATTTCACTGCTCTTTCTAGTTTAACATTGCAAGTATGTTTCATGTGTTTCATCACACTACAGTTATATAATTTAACCTACAACTCAAGACACATGCTTAAAAACACACTACCTCTTTAAAGAGAGTAGAAAACACACACATATTCATTTCATTGTGTTGGGAAAAAATATTCAAATTTCCTTCTTTTTTCCTCAGGTACATCATCCCAGAGCAGCTCCCCGGCATCCAGCACCCCTAACTCACCTGCAACCACTCACCACATGAGACCCAGCTCCCTACATGGGCTGTCTCCCAAACTTCACCGGCAGTACCGCTCGGCTCGCTGCAAATCTGCTGGCAACATCCCATTGTCTCCCCTGGCTCACACCCCGTCCCCGACCACCTCCTCTCCTCCACCTCTCACTGGGCACACGGTAGGGAGCTCCAATACCACGCAGATGTTTCCTGCCAAGCTGCACTCCTCACCTCCTGTTGCCCGCCCACGTCCCAAGAGTGCAGAGCCACCCAGGTCCCCTTTGCTGCAGCGGGTGCAGTCTGCGGAGAAGCTAGGAGCACCGATTTTGCCTTCTTCCTCTTCATCATCATCATCGCCCTCTCCTCTGACAGGCGGGGTGTCATTACGCAAGCATAGCCTGGAGGTGACACACGGGGACTACAGGAGAGAGTCCTTCCACTGTGAGCACAGTCTACAAAGTCTGCTAGAGATGGAAGGAGAGAACGGACCCGCTCCCCCATCTCCTTCATCATCGTCCTCCCCCTCTCCTCCTATGGGAGGGGAGGTTGGAGGCCTAAAGCCTGTGAGAAGGCTGGGAAGGCAGGAATCACCACTCAGCCGTGACACACTCTTAACAGCAAGAGAGAAAGAAGTCCAAACCACAGAGTCTGAGCTTACTGGGTCACAAACTGAGAGTGCAGCTTCTAAAGCAGAGTCTAAGACGAGCGTCGTTGACACATGTAAAACATTACTTCCTGCTGAGGTTGCAAAGAGTCATGGATGTGCAACTGCAGTTGAAATCAAGTCCAGTGCCTCATCTTCAGAGGTTAAGCCTGGTTCTGGGATCAAAGCTCCAAGTTCAAGCCTTTTCGGTTCTGAGGCAGCAACTTTTAAGAGTAAACCCAGCGAGAAAATGTCTCCTTCAGGCACATCAAAGGGCCTGCTAAAGCAAGACACCAAGCAGCAAAGTGCACAAACAGATAGTGGACCTGCAACAAAAGCTCAGGAGAAGACTGAGGAGAAAGCAAAAGGCCCTTCAGCTGCACACAAAGGGAACTTTCAGAAAGCATCTATAGAGCAGCTTAAGCAGCGTAAAGGTACAGACACGATAGAGAAAGCAGGCAGCGATAAAGCAAGTGATACCATCAAGATCAAAGGACCTACACCAGCGGTTCCAAGCCAGGGTCAAACCCACGCTCCAGCCAGATGCAAAGAGGAGAAGCCAACAAACAGAGGAGTCAAGGAGGAGAGGCAACACCTGGAGGTCCTGGAGGAGAACCCCATGTCGCCTTCCTCTAATGCAGCCTCACCCGCCTCGAGCAAGTCACGACCCATGTCGCCGGGGGATAAAGCCAGCTTCGTTACCCAGCTCACAAGCGTGGCCAAAACAGTCCTCGGGCCTATGAAGGGGGGATCACAAGAGGGGGGCAAGGTAAAAGACATATCCAAGTCTGGCGAGGAGAAGCGGGGAAGCGCAGCAGGAAAAGGAGAAGCTTCGTCTGGGGGTCTCCGCCGGGGGGCTCAGACAGCAGTCGGCACTATCCAATCCGATAAAGGAAACATTCGCAGCTCCAAGCATCACTCGTGATAAGAGCTTCAGAGAGAGTGCGATTGTCCCATGCAATGCCTTTTAAACTGTAGCATCAAACTAACATATCATGAATTTACACGAAATGTAAATGAAGAGTCATGCTGAAAAAAAAAGACCAAAAAAGATGACAGGTAGACTAATGTGAACAAAGTTGCATCAGCTGGCTCCTGCTGGAAAACGTGTGCACATGGTGTCCTAATGTAGACCTGTGTATGTACTGTATGTTCATCACATTATGTTGTATATAGTACAAACAAATGCATATGTCTGAATGCATGTCTAACACTGTACATGGGAAATGAAAGAATATTTAAAAAAATTAAAATTATACAGCAGACCTTAAGGTAGAGAACACTGTGAACAATTTTTCAACTGAACACAGCCACATGCGCAAACAGGTCGGAGTCTGTTATCCTGGTATGGGGGTCCAGTAGTGCCAAAATTATGTTCACGTGTTCGCTGTGTGTGTCGACTTGACGTGTGACAAAATATTTTTTGATGTCGTTTCAGAGACTTGACTCGTAGCAAAAAGAAAAAACTGTGAAAGACAAATTGATTTTAAAAATGGTCTTATGTAAAAGCATTTTTATTGTGAGTCAGCTCCACAATTTGTTGAAGATTACTTTCTGTTATGGTTCTCAGGCTCTGGAACAATCGGCCATCCTGCATAAGGTCCTTCCAAACGGCTGATAATTTTAAATAAATTTAAGAGACCCAACAAATTGTCTTTACTTTTAGTCAAATCTGAGGTGTTTCATAGTTTTTTTTTTTCAAGTCTCCTGTGAAAATCTTCTTACTGCTTGTTTACTCGGTTGTTTTTATTTGTAAATTTTAATCAATTTATTTTTTACACTGGGGTTTACATTTCATGTTATTTAATTCTATTAAATTCATTTTGTCATTTATACTTTTCTTTTAATTTTTAAAAAATACAATTTTTATTTAGGTTTTTTGAGTACAGTTAGGTCAATAACCTTTTGGACAAAAATGCATTTAAAAAAATATTTTTACCTCTGCACACCATCACAGTGGATGGTTTAGCACAGATTTTGCATTAGCTGTGTTATAGGCATTTTTATACACAGTTCCCAAGTTTCAGAGGTTCAAAATTAATTAAACAAACTAGCATGATTTTAAAAATCAGGATTGTTTTTAATACTTAGATGAAAATCCTTTGCGGTCAATGACTGCCTGAAATCTAGATCCCACTAGCATCAGCAAATGCTGTTTCAGATGCTCTGCTAGGCCCTTACTGCATCTGCCTTCAGTTGCTGCTTGTTTATTGGTCTGTCTGCATCTCCTTTGTCTTTGCTTTGAGAAACTCTTGGGTTCATTTTGCACTTTGCTTTAGGTCATTATCCATCTGCACTGTGAAGAGCTGTCTGATCAGTTTTGCAGTGATTGTCTGAAACCGAGCAGAAAGCATAGTCCTGTACACTTCACAAAATGCATCCTGCTGCTTCTTTCAGCAGTCACATCATCAATAAACACTAGTGCCTCGGTTCCACTGACAGCCAAACATGTCCATGCCATAACACTGGCTCCACCATGTTTGACGGATGGTGTGGTGTGCTTCAGATCAGGAGCCGTTTCTCTTTTTCTCCTTATTTTTCTCTATTGATTATTCTGATCCTTCTGCATTTCATATTTGTAGGCTTTGACAACCTTCACAAAAGTGTTCCTAGAAAAGAAATCTGCAATCATTCACTTCAGTTGTGTTTGAAAATGTCCCAAAAACTTATGGACCTAACTGTATTCTGGTTTCTACATTTTGTATTTCTGTTTTTAGAGACCTGGACTGTTAATACATTTGCCTCACATGGGAAGCATTTTCGGTCACCGCCTGCTGTTTTCAAACATAACTTGACATGTTAAGCAGATATAAGCAGTGAGCATGTGAACATAATTTTGGCACACATGCCTCATTTAAATGGGCATTACATTACATGAGCTCTATCATTTAGTTCAGTATGACATGAACTGTATTTTTTTTAGTCTTTAGTTACTAAAAGGGATCAGGCACAGAAAGGCTTTTCATGTGTCGTGCACTGGGGGGGGAGGGGATCAAACAATCCTGAACACTGGACCAAGATACCAAAATGCTTGCAGGGACTGAACTAGAATGGGGATCAGCTGGTTTGTTCCAGATGTGTTTAAGGGCTGGATTTTGAGACACTGGTGAGGTGATCTTGCACTGGGACACTATGCAATGTGTTAATGATGCGAGTTTTTACATTTACATTGTGCTCTAGATAAGAAAAAAATAAGGGGAAAGGGTTGCAATAAGCCAAGCATTTAGATTAAATAGCTGTCTCTGCTGGTCATAGTGAAATGTGCAATTACATATTTTAGCCTATTTAAGTGAATATATATGTGTGCTCAGAGTGTGGTAAGGAGACAAAGTGGGAACAGAAGCGTAATGAAAGTACTAAATTTTGCTGTTTCACTCGCTCTTTGTTATTTATGCAGAAGTACAGTTTATAGTGTAATAGGTGTGAAGGAAAGTGCCAGTGTTTTCATTTAGGGATAATGTGATGTTTTTGTTGGGTTTTTTGTACTTAAATGTGTAACAATATGCAATCCAAAAGTGCCCAGTTCCATAAAACTGAGCATCCTCGTCAGTGAAACTGTAGTAGGCTGTAAACAGGAGTAGATCTGTCCAGAGGATTTTAGTGTTAAGGTGATGTTTATTGTTGTGTGTTCAAGTGATCTTGATAGATTTTGGGCTTCAGGTCCAAGACCTGGTTTAGACTGCCACCTTGTGGATGAACAAACTAGACACCCAAGGACCTGAGGTACCCAAAAAACTAGTGAACATTTAATGAGCAGTCTGCTATCTTCTGCCTGTGGATCTTTCTAACCCACACATTATAGTTCAGATTGGTTAATGATGAACACCTTTGAATCAGATTCATATGACGTGGTTTAAAAGACCTGATGTTTAGACATTAAACAATGGTGGTTTCTGTGTGATGTGAGGAAAAAATGCACTTTATGTTGTGTCAAATGTTTTTATTTTTTCTTATATTTTTTTTCTATTTGCTGTATTTAGTAAACTTTGTATTGATTTAAAAATCTGTTTTACTACTAACATTAGTTCATGTTTTGAAGCTGATTAAGTTTAGAATGAGAAATTTACCAAATCTATGTGGCTAGCCCATCCTGTGCAGTTTTGACTAGTCTTTAGATTAAGTCGGAAGCTGTGATTTTGCTGTGACATCTATTTTTGTCCAAGTGCTAGGAGTGTTTACGAAAACTTTGCTTTCTCAGACTATTGTTGTCCATTACATTGTTACATACCTAATAGCCACTGTCGTGAAAAAACAATGCAAAAATAAATAAAATTAAAAAGCCTATAGTGCAGAATAAAATGCAACAAAAAAAAATACTTCTTTTGTCTCACTTTTTTGAGTCTACCGTGAACGTCCGCCCTGAGAGTCGGGGCTCACTGTTATTGGTCCTCTGTTGGCCAATCACAGGAGTGAGAACATGTGACCTGTATAAACAGGAAGTGAGCGCAAATTCACTTGACCGCTACAGTTCGAAGAGTTCGAGGACCGAGCTAAACTGAGCCCAACAAGGCGTAAACAGAGCGGCACACTTATTCACATTTGCTCACGGACTCATTCTTATCACCGGAGGTAGAATGACACTACCGAAATGAAGGTAAAATTCATTTATTTATGTGTTAATTCGCTTCATTTTGTTTGACAGAGGTGTCACTGGTGTATTCACACAGCGCTGTAGTTCGCTGTAAACTAGTGTATTTTTTGATTCCGTGCCACTCGCTTATGGAAGGTAACGTTACAATTTAGGTATTTGAACTCGAAGACTTAATGCATATTGTTTTCATTTGGTCTAAGAGATGTTTCAAGTTGAAACAAAAAACATGTGAGCACATCATAATACACTGTTCGGTATTAAACCAGTTTCCCAAGCTTTACCGGACTAATGAAGTATTTTAATTGTGAGACGTTTGAAGTGAGCGACTGAAGAGAGAGACTAATTTCCACTCACTAAAACTCTTAGATCAGGAATGTCAAACTCTTTTACATCATGGGGGCCAAATACAGCTGACTTTGACCTTAAGTGGGCCAGACCAGTGAAACTTCGCTTTCTCTGAGTGCATTGACATTTAACTAGACATTTAATCCCCAAGATGTCATGATTTAAGAAAAAAAGGTGCAATTTAACAGGATGTATGTCTCAGTTGTTTTGTTAATTTACAGAAAATGTCTCTTAAAAAACAAGACATCTCTATAGTAGATACTGAATACTGCAGATACTGAAAAACGGTATATTTTCTGTTATTTAATTTTTGTACTTAAAGTACTTTGGTGTAGAATGAATGGCAATGTGGTGGCACAGGGGTGTCTTTTGTCAGTAAGATGAAATGTAAAACTCATGAAAATACAGTTAAAGTCCAAAATCTATGCACTTCTTCACATTGTTCAAAGCTGTACAGGTACCTGGATTGGAGCCTCTTGTGGGTCGATTGTGGCCCCCAGGCCTTATGTTTGACGCCCCTTTGTCTGCTACCAGCACCAACTCGATCAGTGCATTGATGCAACCGTATTAACAAACTCATATAGCCAGTTTCACAGACATAGATTAAGCCTACTCACAGACTAAAAGAAAAATCAATGATGATCTCCACTGAGGGGAAAAAAATAATTTTTTAGTGTAAGGCTAGGCTGGAAAACCGACCCATGATTCAGAACATGAAAATATATCAGTCATTGGGTCAATTTATGAGCACTACAAGCACATTTGTTTCTGATAATTTACTTCATTTTGCTTTTTTGTGCAGAATTTTACACTGTTGTCTTGGGACTTTTACACTTTGTTTACTCACCTAGCCGCACATATTACATGAACATGTCAATGCAGCACTTCGCCAAAATCTGTTTTCTAAAATTTCAGAGTTGGTGGCCAAATGTTAGTTAAAATAAGAAACCAGCAAGTCTCCTGCTGCAGTTAAATAGGCATATCTGAAATTCCTTGAGTCACAGGGTGCCGTCACGTGCTTTCTTTTTCCTTACTGACACGGATCATTAATGGCTTTGCTGTGTGTAACATTAGCTTCTGAGATCTGCTAGTAGAGTTTGTGTGTTGCAAGAATAAATTCTATAATTATTCCATTTGGGTGCATCATCCATGGCTGATTGCATCATATGTATTTAACTGGGCTATTATTATTTTTTTTCTGTGTGTGTAGGCTGCTGTGGTGATAATGTGCAATTCTTCCCACTCCATTGTGGTTATCTCTACATGTTATGAATCCTAGCACCTCCTCTGCTCGGTTTGTGGGTCAGTCTGCTGCTGATGACCTCATGGACGATTGGGTCTTCTTCTCTACTGAATCAGCTGCGTCTCAGGGCCTAGAAGAGAGCAGGGATGACCAGGAGGCAGAGGACACAGGCAGATTCAAAGACAAGTTGGTCTCAGCATGGAACAGCGTCAAATACGGTCAGTTCTCTTTCTGTCAGAGACTCAAAATAAGTGATGTGGTGAGCAGAACTGCTTGTGAAAGTAAACAGTTACAGTTTTTCCCTTTTAGGCTGGACCTTGAAGCAAAAATCTAAATTTAGCAAGCGCTCTCCTGTGTTCATGCTGGGGAAATCCTATGAGCTCAAAGATGAAGGTGAGGCATTTTGTAGGAGCAGAGCATTTGTACCGCATAAACCCTGAAACGATCTGTCACGTGACTGTAAAAGCAATGGAGAAAATTGTAATTGCGCCTCTGTAATTGTTTCAGGGGAGCAACAGCATTTCCGTCGCTGCTTTGCATCTCTCCTGTGGTTTACATACAGACGGGGTTTCCGTCCGCTCCCCGGCTCCTCTCTGACCACCGACAGCGGTTGGGGTTGTGTTCTACGCTCCAGCCAGATGCTGCTGGCACAGGGCCTGCTCCTGCATCTGATGTCACCAGGTGACTACACACAGTCCTGCTACAGTATCACATACATGGTCTGATCAGCAAGTGAAAAGACATCCAGAGGTTATTTTCATTTTCATTCAAACAGACTGCTTTACTTTCAGCTTTGATTGAAAGTTACCCTCAGTCACTAGTTACAACCCCCCCCGATCGACTCAGCCATTGTCGAGTATTTTATGTCTTTGCCTTTTAAAGTTTCTGAAGTGTTTTTAACAGAGTGTTTTAGGTCATTGTCCATCTGTGCTATTTAAAAACACTGTCCAGTCAGCTTTGCTGCAGTTGGCTTAATCTGGGAAGAAAGTTTAGCTCTGTGCACTTCAGATTTCACTCCAGATGCATCTGTCTTCCCTTGATCACCCATAAACACTAGTGATCCAGCACCAGTGGAAGCCAGGCATGCTAAAACATCGTGCTGACTGCTCTGTGGTCTACAAAAGGATGTTGTGTGATTCGGATTATGAGGCTAATTTTAGTCTCATTTCTCCAAAACATGAAGAATTGGTTCATTCACGGCTGACTCCTGCAGAATGTTCTTTACTTGGCTGTGTGGCCTGAAAAAGTTTTTCTTTGTCCTGAAATTATGCTGTGATCATCCACCATTTTTGCATTTTTTTTATGCTAGGAAAGTTGTACTTATGTATTTCGTCAGAATGTAAATGTTGATTTGATTCATACTATTTTTGCGGTCTTTCTGATTGGTTTGTTTTGTTTTTGCGGCTCAGTGATGGACTGTTTGCTTAACTTGCACTGGAATCTCCTTTGACTTTTTGGTATGTTGGGGTTCACAGTTCTAGCAGCTTTCATGCTACGATTGGAATCGCCTGCTTGACATTAATCTACTAAACTGGTAAAGCACTATGAAGCAGCCTTAGATTCAATTGTCCAATTACATTTGAGCACCTGCAAATGGGAGACGGTGTTTAAAAGTGACTGAAATTCCTCTAAAATAAATGCCATTTTTGATACTTATTTTACAGTTTAACTTTATTCTACCATAGCGAGCTATAGGAAATTAAACAAAGTTGTCTGTGGACAAAATGAGGTATTTTTCATTTGCCCCATCTTTAGAAGTTTTGTTACAGAATTTAAAATCGCTTAAAGTCAAAAACAACAAATAATTAACATACAGTAGGAAGAATGGTATATAGCTCAATAACATTTTACAGTATGGCCGAACAAATATCTTAATAAGAAGAAAATGTAATCTGAAATGAAAATCATTTTATCACAGATGTGAACAATGGAAAACTGCGTTTTATTTCTCAATGAAACAAATATACAAACTCTGCAATAACAGCTCTTTTTTTTTTTTTTTTTTTTTTTTTTAAAAAGGTTGGTTTG
>VUQG01010501.1:2696-17888 GCA_015106755.1 Etia nguti | reverse complement strand
AAAGGTGTGTGTTAAAAAAAAAAAAAAAAAAAAAGTGTCAGGTGGGGTTTCTGAAGAGCCGGTTTTGGAAGCTGCTGTCATTCATAATGATTCAGAAAGAGCGCGTTTTGCGTAAAACTCCAAACGTGCAAACACCCCTGGCTGTTCTGATTCAGATTTGGATGAATTACAGGTGCACATAAACTCCCTACATGATGCAATATCCGGCCTGTTTGCGGGAGGATGAAATGCCAGATACTGTGAAAATGGATTCTCTCCAGATCATCCCAAACCACAGTCATCCTCGGGCTGAATTTCTCACAGCTTTGAATGTGCATACAGTCACACCTGTTCCCAGCATACTGGTTCTGGGAAGTAGTGCGACAGGAACATGTTGGAACTGGTTGTCGCCCTTCCGCATTTCCACACCAGTCACAAAGATAGGCCTTGTGCTTAAAAGTTTCAAATTTGGACAGACGACCTGCATTTTTGTCTCTGTGATGCAGAGATGTTAGATCCTATTCATTTTTAAAGGTGTGTTAATATAAGTTTAAGTCTTAGCACTAAGGGGCGTCTTATTTAACATCAGGGTCAGTGACTGACATACATCAGATGTCAGAGATTGGCAAAAAACAAACAAACAAAAAAAAAAGGGCATATGGGCACATGTTGTTGATTTGCACTCAGTCAATAACCCCGTCATTCAGTCCACTTTGTCTTTCAAGGTCTGAACTTTAAGCCCATTAAGTAAATAACCAGCGGGAGCCTGGGTCTGACCAACATTTCACTGAATTCAGGGAATGAGAGCTGATACAGAAATAGAAAAAGTCCACCAAGCAGCCTTAACATTCAGAGAGAAGAACAGTTTTATTACCTGCAAGGAAATCCTTAGAAGCCTGTCAGTATGAAACAGATCATTATCTTTATGGCGATGGCGGTAATGCACCACCTTAAATATTGTGTCATCAAAGGAATAGCTAATCTCTCCCTGGTGCAAATGTTTGCAAATACGGAGTCATAAAAAATACTACAACAAGAATAAACTCAAGGAAAGCCTTCACCTTATTTGACGACTGCCTAAGCACCAGCTGTTTGACCTCTCCTAAGAGTCCATTATGATTTACTATGCATGAGATGTGTATGTAGGCATACATAATTTATGATTAGCTGCTCTTATGGGGGACACACATATGAAAATGGACATTTTGGAATCCATAGTATGACGCAGACACTTTGTTTCTTATGTGAATATGGTTATTTCATCGTTTCAGAGGCTAGAAGTAGGGAAGGCCTCAACTACCAGCTACTTGCTGTTAACATTAATATGCACTCTGATTGGTTCTTCCAGCTCAGAAGCTTTAGTGCTTCCATTAAAGATGAGGTTTTGAAGGGAGATTCTGTGGCTTTAGTACTTTTTCTGCCAGGAACCATAAATGCCTGAAACTTCCAACTGCGATTATGAACTTACCACATCAGCATATCCCTGATAAAGGCACTCTGTCCTACTCATGTACATGCTGTATATAGATTAGCCATTTATCAGTAGTAGTAGTTGTAAACTCAAACCCCTTTTCCCTAAATAACACTGATGCACTAGTGAGCTGACACCAAATCTCTTGGGATTCCCTGATATTTGTACTCTGACAACAGAAATACTTTTAGCCATGCTGTTGATGTGGCTCTACTGATGGCAGTGTTAGTCTATCACTGGGTTCGTCCACCTGTATAACTTTCAACTGCTATTGGATTTTCTTTATATTTATTGTGTGTTTGAATGATATTACATTTTACACACCTATCCTCAGTATGAGGTCTAGACTAAACTGTATTTTGTGTTTGCTGCTAATTACCTAACATGCTAATTTTGCTAATGGTTGTGTGATGGATTGTGTGGTGTGGAGTGTAGAGTTTAGAGCTCCCAGTAAAAAATGGTGTGTGAGGTGCATTGCATCTTCATAAACAATCGCTAAAACAATTTAGCTGAACTGGTTTCATATGTCTGTCTTTCACAGATGCACTGATAACATGTGGAACCAACCAGTTCCAGTGTGGGAATGGGAGATGTATCACAGTGAGGTGGGTGTGCGATGGCACTGATGACTGCGGAGATGGCACAGATGAACTTCCTGGTACCTGTGGTGAGTACTATGTCATCTGATCTGAGAGCAGACTTTCTTTGCTGCTTCCACAATCTCGCGGTCTGAGATCCCAGTTAAGATTTTCTTTGTTGTGCCACTTCCAGCGGCCAAAACATGCAAACCAACAGAGTTCAGTTGTGCAGGGCGTCTTAACCAGTGCATCCCGAGCACGTGGCACTGCGATGGTAAAGCTGACTGTGAGAATGGAGCTGATGAGCTGAACTGTGGTAAGTCTGAGTTCAGAGCCCCATGCATTACCCTGCTTCCTCCGTGCTCTAATGTTGCTTCCTTGTTCCGATTGGCCTGTCAGCGGCCAAGCAGTGCACGGAGTCCGAGGTCCACTGCAAGAGCGGCCAGTGCGTGTCGTCCTCCTTTGTGTGTGATGACGACGTGGACTGCGAGGACGGCAGCGACGAGGAATCCTGCCCGCCCGTCACCTGCAGTTCCGCTTCCTTCCAGTGCAACAACACAGTTTGCCTTCCTCACCTCTGGGCCTGCGATGGGGACCGTGACTGCTCCGACGGCTCGGATGAGTGGCCCGAAACCTGCGGGACAAAGACTCCTGGCCTCGTGGACATTCATCACTGCTCCTCGATGGAGTGGCGTTGTGGCAGTGGAGAGTGCATCCATGTTACCTGGAAGTGTGATGGACAGGCTGACTGCCTTGATCAATCAGATGAAGCTAACTGTTGTAATTATAAAATTCGTTTTTTTTTTTAACCATCTCTTTGTCCCTTTTTATGAATTCATTAGCGCTGCAATTTCTTACAATCTGTTTTCCTTTTCATCCCTCTAGCTTATGCCACCTGTTCTCCTGACGAGTTTGAATGCGGTGATGGTACTTGCATCCATGGGAGCCTGCAGTGCAACCATCAATATGACTGCAGGGACATGAGCGATGAGACTGGCTGCGTGAATGGTATGAGTCCCGCCTTTTGGAGAGCTGTGTGAATCTCTAATCTGTGTTTTCTGAACCCGTCTTTTATGTCCTTCCACCATACACAGCGACCCACTGTGACGGCCCAACCAGGTTTAAATGCCGCAGCGGAGAGTGCATTAGTATGGAGAAGGTGTGCGATAAGAAACGTGACTGCAGGGATTGGTCGGATGAGCCTCTTAGGGAATGTGGTGAGTACCCCTCATAAATAACTGTCTGATTATTTCTGCTTTTTTTATGCTTTCAATAAGATTGACCATAGCTTATGAATTCCAATGAAAAAGACCCATTTGTCTTCTTCCTCCAGACTCCAATGAATGCCTGTACAACAACGGCGGGTGCTCTCACATTTGCAAAGACCTGAAGATTGGTTATGAGTGCTTATGTCCCCCTGGATATAGCCTAGTTGACACAAGGCGCTGTGAAGGTAGGGCACACAATTACAGTAAAAAATGTGAACTTCACCCAGATTAACAAACAGTGCCAATAATCTGTTTACTTTTGACACAAACCCTCCCCTTTCACTGGCTGCGCTTTTAGATAAAGAAGGATCTCGTAATTCCCTGTGTACACAGTGACTCGACATGCTCTGGCTCCCGTTTCATTGAATTTTAAAGACACTTTTCTTTTTATTCGACTCAGATATCGATGAGTGTGGCAACCCAGACACCTGCAGTCAAATCTGCATCAATCAGATGGGCAGCTACAAATGTGAGTGTGAGGAGGGTTACCAAGTTGACTCGGCAACTAAACACTGCAAGGCCATTGGTAAGTATTCGAGCTCTCTGTGGTCTGCCCATGCTGTTCTCTTGTGTTGTTGTGTAATCATTAAATGTTTAAAGTTGATGACTAACCCGTTTCACTTTTACACTTTGTTGGAGGGTGGGGGTGGGGGGTAGGATCATTAAAGTTTTTACTTATTTCTACTCCTTTTTAAGCATAAAATTTGATTTATTTATATAAAGATGATTATGCATTGGGTATTTGTTTTGTTGAATGTCCATAGATAAAAATAAATTCTTGTTGGAACAGAAATAAAATTGGATTTTTGGCACTTTTTCAATAAGAAAAAACATAAATGTAGTTTATTTCACACAGTTTCACAAGTGGAAGGTGCAGACTTTCTATAAAAGATGTAAAAAAGATACTATGACATCACCAACTGGTCTGTGGATTAGTATACTGAAGCCTTTAATTTATGCCCATTATCAACCTTTTTTATTCTTTTTTTGAGCCAGAAGTAATCAAATTCAGTTTATCAGTTAATGCTAGCAAGCTTATTAGCTCTCTCGCTCTCTCTAGCATGAATGCTGTTAAAGAGACAAAATCGTAGTAATTGTAGTCCTAGAACATCACCACTTATACGCCAAAGCTAGGATAGATATTATATTAGTATCATTTAATTTCCCTTTTACTTAAAATAAATAGGAAACTGCTAATTAAAGTATACCTCCTTCTGTCCTTGTAGGAACAATAGCCTACCTTTTCTTCACTAACCATCATGAGGTCAGAAAGATGACTCTGGACAAAAGTGAATACACGAGAGTAATCCCTCGCCTAAAGAACGTCGTGGCGCTCGACATGAACATGGCCACCAAAGAGATCTACTGGTCAGACATATCCCAGAAGAAAATCTACAGGTGAGCAGGAATGAAACCGGTACGAAAGTAGTCTTTTTGTTCATGATGCTGTAATTTGACACTTGTTTTTACTTTCTACCCAGAACTCCAATGGACTCGGCTGAAGACTCCACTCAGCACCACATCGTGATCAGTAATGACATCGATGCTCCTGAAGGAATTGCCTTCGACTGGGTCCATGGTAACCTCTACTGGACCGACAGCGTTCGTGGCACGGTCTCAGTTGTAACTGCTGACGGTAGCCGACGCAAAACCCTCTTCCATCAGGACTTATCGAAACCCCGCGCCATTGTGGTAGACCCCCAAAGCAAGTAAGCTAGTAGCACTGGTAATAGCACAGTGATGCCTAAATCGTTTGTGTTACGCGTACCTAACAGAACTATTTTTATCACATCCCAGTTTTGTTTACTGGACCGACTGGGGGAATCCAGCTAAGATTGAGAAGGCAGGTCTTAATGGAGGAGACCGCACCGCACTGGTCACTGACAACATCGTGTGGCCTAATGGCATCACACTCGGTAAACTCAAGCATTCATGTCTCTTCGGTTTCAAGTTTTTGTTTATTTATTTATGTAAACATTAACACCAGTGGTCACTCTAGTCTAACTTTCCCCAACCCACTTCCTCCCCAGACCTGCTAAACCAGCGGCTCTACTGGGTGGACTCTAAGCTGCACGCCCTCTCCAGTATCGATGTTCAGGGCGGTGGTCGACGCACCCTCATCATTGACGAACACAAACTAGCTCACCCCCTGGGGCTCGCTGTATTTGAGGTACAAATTTACCAGCTGATGAACCCAGAGACCCATGACCAGTACATCTCGTAAACAACTTGCTGCACATGTAAACTGTAGTGTTTTTCATATCTGCCATATCTCAGATATTCAATCTTAACTGTTTCTGTTTTTGCAGGAAAAAGTGTTCTGGACAGATGTGAGTAACAGTGCCATACTCAGTGCCAACAGACTGACTGGTGACGACATTGTGCCGCTGGCGGAGCACCTATCGTCACCAGAAGACATTATTCTGTTCCATAACCTCAAACAACCTGCTGGTAAGAGAGTTGCAGTACTAAAAAACTTTTTTTTTAAAGATAAGATTAAGTTAAGTCAGGGCTTGCTTTTTCTATATTGATATTATAAATATTGTCAGCTAAATAGTGAGATTTGCATCCATTAACTGGCTGCTTAGCCTAGCTCATTCACTTGTGTTTAGCATACAGACATGAGAGTGGAAGCTATCATCCAAAGCGTGCATTCCAAAGATTCCACTGTTCTTTTTTTCCCCATCGCAGGAAGAGACTGGTGTCAGGTGTTCAATGGTGGCTGTGAATTCTTGTGCCTGCCAGCTCCTCAAATAGGAAGACATCCCCCCAAATACACCTGTGTCTGTCCAGATAACATGACACTAGCCAGGGATATGAGGACATGTGTACCAGGTATGCTAGCAATATTAATATGAATTATGATAAAAATTGTTGCTACAGTATTATATGTACATAATATATAGTAATATAAGTACAATATTTAAGTCGATCAAGCAGCCTTTACCTGACTCCCTGCCTCCTGTTTCTTTTTACCAGCTGTGCCAACACCTGCAGCTACTGGGCTGCCTCAAGTTCCACCCACAAGTCCTCCTCATCTGCTACCAGTACCACCCAGGACCACACCCAGAGCCATACCCAGGACCACACCCAGAACCATACCGAGGACTACACCCAGGACCATAGTGAAGCCTAAGGTTCACACCACTACTATAATGCCTGTCTTAATCCCCAGCACTGTCGCCAGGCCAGTGCTACGGCTTACCAGTCCTCCATTCAGCACCACCACACCCCAACCAAGGACGCCTTCGCCCCAGCCAGGGAATCCTAAAGTCTCCCAGACCACCGCCCAAGCTCCAGTCACCTCTCCAGGTGAGTTGCCCAAGTGCCAAGAGGGTTGTTTTGCAGATTTCAGATAAAAGGTTCAGCTCTATGTATCACTAACTTAAAATATTGTGTTTACCTTTGCGTTAGATAGCCAACATGAATTTGCTGAAGTGCTAACCGAGACTGTGTCTACCACCCCAAAAGCACTTTACATTATACTACCTCTTGGTAAGCTCTTTAAGCATTTGCTCATTCACCGAAAACCCAGTGCTGAAATTATGCCAGACATCATGTGTAACTAGTCTCGGAATCTGTTTCCATCAAATAGCGATCGTCGCTCTGGTGGCGGTTGGTGGAGTTCTGCTCTGGAGGAACTACAGGCTGAAGAACACCAACACAATTCACTTTGACAACCCCGTTTATCAAAAAACCACTGAGGACCAGGTGCACATTTGGAGGAGCCTTGATGGTTACTCATACCCAAAAGTAAGTCTAAAATGTGATAATTCTACAATATAAATATTAATCTAAATGTAAAACCTTGTTTTGTTGCAGTATCCATTTTTAATCTTTATTTCTAACTTTATTTTTTCTTTGCATTCCCCACAGAGACAAGTTGTGAGTTTGCATGAAGAGGCAGACAATCCGGTCTTCGCAGACAACTGAAAAATGATGAGCAGAGCAGAAGGAGGTGCCTTAAGATAAGCTGCCTTCTTCATCGTTTAGCATTGTTACCTCACGCGGCACAAAGATACGGTGATCAAAGCCTGTATGTGACAACCTTAAACCACTACATCCTCAAAGATACATAGAAGTTCTACTGTGAAAATACCAGTTTATCTCTTTTTTTCATCAGGGCGCACATTTTTTCTTCATTAGTCACCAAAACATACCAAATCATCAGATTGAGAAGTCCTCAATGTTGATCGTTTTTACTTGTTATTATAACTGCTATGCTGGCAGTGTAACTGTGTCATCTTTCAAGCCCCTTGCCTGCTTTTGATAATGTTATATCTTGCACTATTTATGATTTAAAACAACAGTTTGAGGAAATATTCATTGCTATTTTCTATAACTAAATGTTTAGCTTTCACTTCATGAGTCGCTAACTTTGTTTAGCATAATGATTGGAATCAGGTGAAAGCAGCTAGCCTAGCTGTGTCAAATAGGAAAATCATCTCTAGAGGTTTTTTCTTAAGTTCGTATGAAAACAAAACAGAAAAGGGACGTGTTAGCACCTTACAGGTGTTATTTAGTAAAATTAGCAAGGTTATTGCTATTTCTGTGCAAAACAAGGTAATGGTTTACTATTTTATGCTAAGCTAATCTAAACTGCAGATAGCAACAGATTGTAGTTTTTCTTTAAAGTTGAGTATGCAGCAGGCAAATGTAAATGCTAAACATGCCTCATTCACCCATTCATACGAGCACTATTTCTATGCAGAAGCGCTATTTAACATTCACACACATTCATACATGCATCAGAGAGCAACTCTTGGGTTAGTATCTTGCCCAAGGATATTTGGCATGCAGACCAAGCAGCCAGGAATCGAACTACCAACCTTCCAATTACTAGATGACCTGCTCTACCTCCTTACACATGTAATATTATGGGGCTAACACTGGGAGTTACATGTGCCATTGTGACCCTAGTGCAGGGGTGGGCAACTCCAGGCCTCGAGGGCCGGTGTCCTGCAGGTTTTAGATCTCACCCTGGGTCAACACACCTGAATCAAATGATTAGTTCATTACCAGGCCTCTGGAGAACTTCAAGACATGTTGAGGAGGTAATTTAGCCATTAAATCAGCTGTGATGGATCAAGGACACATCTAAAACCTGCAGGACACCGGCCCTCGAGGCCTGGAGTTGGACACCCCTGCCCTAGTGTGACCTCAGTATGTCACACTGATAAGTCATCATACGTCATACAATCTGCCTTAGTAGTTGTGCAGAAACATAGTCCAAAACGTCGTTAACCTAGAAAAGAATCTCAGGACACTACGAGTTTGTGCCTAGAAAAGCAACCTTCCCTTTTTTTCCATATAGATCCCTCATGGGGTGTAGTACATTCCTGAAAGGCTGAAAAGCATTGATTCAGACACATGTGACCAAAAGGGGAGTGTATAATGCTCTTTACCAAGTCACATGTGTATTTAAGTGCTTCCTCAGGACCGGTTGCCTTATACCAGCATCGCTGACAGAAGAATGCCACGTGTCCAGACAGATTTCCTTTGTGCTTTATGACCATGTATTTGTATTGTTGAGTGTCCTTTTTTTGACAGATTTTGTTCAAGTTTATGTTGGTGCTACTGAGTGGATTTGTATATATGCATATTTACAGCGTGGGAGTTGGTGTTAGGCAGTGTTACAGTGCTTAACAAATTTAAAAGACCACGATTGAATGGAAGGTTTTAATGCTACAGCTGCTCTAAATTATCAATATTGGTAATTGGCAAAATCCTTTTTGCATATAAAAGCGTGAATTCCAGTCGTTATTTGCCTATTAGATAACAATATTAATTTTTAGTTTTAAACAAGTTTTTGACAGATTTCTAAAATATTTGTGGGGGTCTGGGTTGTTTTATCACAGGTGATCTAAATTTGTTAAGCACTGTACATGCAAGTGTGGTTATGCTAAAGACTATAATATCGTGTGGGTTAATGTCTGTTATCTGGATTTCAAGCTGAAAACTAGTCATGGGTGGAAATAAAGCCGTACATTCAGTGACGGTCCAAACTAAGCCTGTAAATACAATGTTCATAAAAATGTATATATTTGCTCTTAACCCTTGTTGTTAATATTGTTTTATCCTTTAAACATTTACTGTACAGAAATAAATGCTTCTATTTATTATGAAATCAGTTCTGTCTGTATTAAGAAATTACAGATGTTGTTGTTGAACTGCCACTGTTTAGGTTGCTCTTTAGCTCAAAACTACATTCACCCTTGAAATTGAAAGCGTTTCGTTATCTCTAGCAAGCAGTTTCAGAATTTCATGTAGTTTGAGCCCTAAATTTATTTTCTTATCTTCTTTAAACTGTTTCAGGTTTTATTGTCACTTGCAAACTAGTTTTAAGTAATTCCCGCTTCAGTGTAGCACAAGCTAGTAATGAACAGGAAGGCAATCAAAAGTACACCCACTTTTATTTCTAAGGTTTCAGGACATAATAAAAAATAATCTGTCCTTAACAGGTCTTTAAGTTAGACAAGTACAACCTCATTTGAACATCAACCCGTGACATATCACACAATGTCATTGTTTATTTAACAAAAACTAAGCCAAAATGCAGAAGTACTATACAACTGGAAAACATTCAAGACAGTCCCAGGAGTTCATCATCCCAGCAAATTCACCGCAACACGATGCAATATTCAGAGCAAAAGCCCAAGAGCTACATCTTAGACTCTACAAGCCTCCGTTAGCATCTTAAATGTTAAAGTTCAGGACAGCACAATTACAAAAAGACCGAACAAGTATGGCTTGTTTGGAAGGGTTTCAGCAGAAAGCCTCTTCTCTCTAAAAAGAAAATGGCAGCACGGCTTTGATCAGATGCAAAATTGACCACGGTGGAATCACAAGACATCTGGAACAATGTTCTTTGGACAGAAGAGACCAAAGTCAGTGTTTGGCAGTAATGCACAGCACCACATTTGGTGAATACCAACCACAACATATGAGCCCAAGCACAAACAACTCTCAATCACGGTGGTCGAGGCGTCATGAGCTCTGGGGCACTTTGCAGTCATTGAGTCACCCGTGAGCAAAGTTTTCCAGAGTCGACAGTGAGGTCAGCTAAAGCCAGTGACGGAGTCGAAGTGCAGACTTCAACCTAACTGAAATGCTGTGGAGGGACATTAAGAGAACTGTGTATAAATAAATCCCTGCAAACCTGAATGAACTGAAGTAACGTTGCAAAGAAGCAAATTTCTTCATAACATGTGAGACACTTATATAAAGTCGTACAAAAAATGACTACTTCAAGTTACTGCTGTTAAGTAGCTTGACACATTGTGGGTTAATTTTTGTCAAAGTAAATACTGACACAGTGCAGGATGGCACGTGTTGACATTCATCTGAGGTTGTGTTTTCCTAATCTTAAGAAATGCTAAGAGCTGGGACGTTTTTATTTTGCTCCGATAGGTAAAATCTGAGAATTAAAAGAGAATGTATTTTCTTTTTTAGCACGACGGTGTACTTCACATTCTCAGTGTTGTCGTTGTGGTCGTATTGTTTTTATATGCGAACCCGGCTGAAAACGTGGGTGGGTTTTTTGCTGGGCGGAGGCTGTGCTGTTATAGGTCAGTTGTAAACAAGAACTCTTTCGTAGAAAGTCCACGTCAAAGCCAATAGCGACACCCCACTATTCTCTGAAATTCTCCAACACGCCCACGAGTAAGAAAAAACAAATATTCTTTTGTTTATGTGTGTCAAATTAAATTGGTAGATAATAAAACCTGTATAAGAGCTCTAAGGTTTTTTGTAAGACAAACTTTATGATGTTTAAGGATGAAGAAATACTCAATCTGTGCAACTCTCGCGTCATTAAACTGAGTACTATAGTGAATTGGGGTGATTTAATTAATTAGCGAGCTTATCTGTATTTGTAGAAGAGTGAGCAGATGTAGCGAGGTATGCTTCTGGAGTAAACATTCACATACAGTTTGGCTTACTCGTGTTTGCCTTTAAAGCAAAAAAAAATTAAAAAAATTACTTTGGAAATTGAAAGGCTGAATAAAAATTATTGTCTCTGAATTTCAGACCATCATCATTTAGACCGATAGTTAAATTTAAATCTAAATCTCTCAGTTTTCTAAGTATTCTAAATCAGCTGTGGGACTAAGTCACAACAACAGTGACCTGGTACAGATCTGCCCACGAGCGGTCAAATCCATCAGCAGACATGTCGTGTGCAAGGTTCAAGGCTGAGTAGCAGCGAAGTGTCGAGCTGATAACAGGAGCCAGAAGATGCCAAAGACAAGTGGGTAAACACAGAGTCATACAGAGATGCGAAAATAAGCAGACTGTCAGATCTTCCTCAGAGGAAGTGCTGTAGTGTGCGTTATTATCAACATATTGCATCATTAATTCATTCAGTGTGAGCCAATTTCCTGAACTGAATGAAATCGGGCACACATCGTCCCAGACTCCGTGCTCTGGGGAACAATTCGTCTTGTTCTGTTTCCTAAATAAACGTTGTTTTTTTGTTTTTAAAAAAAAAATCTAAATCTCTTCTGATCATTAATCATTAATTTAACCACTATGACCCTTTTAGTTTCTTCCACAGATGAACATGTTTACGTCCAAGCACCTTTCTGCCGTGTGACTCAGTATGTTTCATGTTTTTTAATATTTAATTTGATATTTCGGCCGTGTGGTCTCACAAACAGGATAGCTACCTTTAAATAACTCCATTAATTAGGGTTAAATATTATCCAATAAAAGCACCAAATGCTTAAGGGATGTTGTCCCTGAGTGGGTTAGGATATGACATTACTGCTCACCTGATACTGAGTAAACAAACCCCGTCAGCTGGGCAGACAGTTCCTGGACCAAACACTGACCTTTGCTCGGATCGTGTTTTTTTGGAGACACACAACCCATATTTGAAAGGCACACACTGTTCACCAGACAGCAGATTTATCAGCCCTGTTAACAATAATAAGCAGTGCATCAACTTTATAGTTTTATTTTTATTTTGTGTCAGTGTTAGGAGTGCTTTTGAAGCCTGAAAATGAAATTAATTTCCTTTTTTAAATGATTTGTGGGTATTTTATCAGACATGAAAACATCTCTTGTGACTGCTGTATACTTCCAATTAAATTAGAATTACTTATGAAAAAGCAATGAGGCAAGTTGTATAAAGTACTCAGTGCTCAGGTAGAGTATAAGAACCAGTCCAGTCCATGCATCACTGTATGAGTATTACTTTAATTGTTGGTTTGAGTGAAGCTCTTTTTCTGAAAATAGTAAAAATGCATATCCTCAAACAGTATGCGAAGAGCTGAAAGTCTGTTTAGTCAGTCTATTTCCTGATTTGTTTATTTACTATTTGTTTGAGCCGTACTTACAGAATTTGTTATAACAAAACCTCATTTATTCTTTCATACTGTATGTTTTGTGTGCAAATTCCTTCATTTGTAAAAGTAACTGATAGCTAAAGCTGCCAGATGAATGTAATAAGGTACATTTTCCTGTAAAACATTGTGAAATAGGAATAGAAAGAAGCAACAAAAGGAGAAAAAAAAAGAACACAGCTTGTTCAAATTTGTATTTGAAGTATACTCATACAAGATAATGTCTGCACTTTACAACCAATCATTTGTCTAAATTTTAGTTATAATGACTATTTTCTTTTAGTATTTTTTAAAACTAAGATTTGGGGGGAGATATAAAACTTTATTAACTGTATAAATGACCCTTTTTGTCTAGCTAATATATTTAACCTCCTAGGACCCTGCGTCCACCTATGTGGACATCACATTTTGGGTTATTTAGACCAAAATACTCAATTTTGCTCCACAAGGGCCTGATATCCACTTACGAGGACATTATACTGCCACTGTTCTATCAAGATTTTAAACGAATATCCTCATTTGTGGCTCTCATTTTTCATAGGAACAGAAATCAGGTAAAAAAATAAAATCTGATAATTCTTTGTTTTTACATTCATCGGGCCCCAATATGCCCAAATATCAAAGAGAAATTAAAAATGCATGCTCTGGAAGAGTTCAGGTCTTAGGAGGCTAATGTAAGTTTTTGCTGTTCGCTTCACATTTAGAAGCTTTACCTGCCAGTTCAGCCACTTATGAGTGTATATGTACATAACAGTGACAGTCGGTAAGATTGCAATTCTATCCCATAAGTCAGCTGTGAGAAATCATTAATATACAGTAAATTTAGTGGACTTAATATCTAACCGTGTGGTAGGGCCATTGTAAACCTGAGGTTAAACATTAAGTTTAATGAATTACGCTGACTGCTTTGTATAAAGATAAACAGAAAGCAACAAACACTACTTTTTTTTCCCAGAAATTTTAGCTTCATCAAAAGGTTTTCTCTTATTCAATAACTTAGTTATTTTGGAAAGGAAAACATCAAATCCAAATAAAAAAAAACAACAACATATCAGAACAGCCTCATACTTCACACAGTCTTGCCCCCCTCCATCCTGTTCAGTAGCTTCCCTCACTGGTTGTTGTAATTTTGCTCCACAGCAGTATTATTTATGTTTTGATGGTATGTCATTTATGCATTTTCTGTTGTTGAGTCATAAACAGTTGCTTTACCCTCAAACTTTTTGAACATTCGTCTGACTTTGGGACGATTTTTTAAGCCAGTAGATTTCATGCATATTATTTTACAGACATTTTATTTTTATTTTTTATTTTTATCTGTAACTGTGTTTCAAGTTCCTTTCCAAATCATGGCTCTTTGCAATTTTCTGTTATTTTTCAATGTTTTAACAAAGCATTTAAACACTAGTGTAGCGTATGTACATGTCTGTTAGAACAAAGATAATCTGGTAAATAAAGGAGCGTAAGGGTAAATACTTTCAAACGGGAAACTATTCAAAAATACAATATAATCAATATAATGTAAAAATGTAGGCCACACAGTCCGAATGGGTACACAAAATATGCACTTACAGAAGAGCAGATATAATGTACAAATATGGATAGAATTAAATTAATTCATCTAGTTCGTGCAAAGATCTTTTAAGGGGATAAACATTTGTAAATCAATGTAATTTGTTGCTTCATATATGAAACTTGTTACAATTTAAAATAACAAAAAAAGAAGCTCTGGAAGTGAAAATGGTCATTTACATTTATCGTGCATTATTATTCAGATTTTTTCAGGAAAGAAAAAAAAATCGCACTGATGATGTAGAGGTGTGAAAAAGTCACGTATCAAACATGATACGCTTGGCGTTACAGTTACAGGAAGCGCGAGGATCGTTGGCTCATCAAACTGGTAGTCGCGCGCCCCCTGCCGGCCAATCGACGTAACGCACGACTCGTAAACCGGAAACCACGTGTTCAAGCGTTACCATGCTTCTGTGAGCGACCTGGATTACTTCTCTTGGCTGGTGTTTACTTGTGATATTTAAACTACAGGGGACTTTTTTTCTTTGAAAACATGTCGGGCAAGTCGGAGCTGAAGATTAACTCTCAGTTTGCGCAGAAATATGAGAAGTATCGACAGAAAGAAGAGCTGCAAAGACGTAAGTGTGTCACTAGCTAAGCAGCGTGTTAGCGTCCCAACGTGGGGAAGTGTTGCTAACTTGAAAAGTGGTTGTTTTCTCTTGGGAAACTGTGAAAGTTGCTAGTATAATCTCTGCGTTCACGCTGTGTTTGTGCAGTGAAGGACCGCTACGGAGACCGAGCAGATGAGAGTGACTCGGGGTCTTCAGAATCCAGCTCTGATGACAGTGAAGTGGTCAGTTAGCATCTCTAACTTTTCTTTTGCTTCCACTCTTCATCAGTGAGGTGCCTGTGTGCATAACTCTCTCTCTCTCTCTCTCTCTCTCTCTCTCTCTGTGTGTGTGTGTGTGTGTGTGTGTGTGTGTGTGTGTGTGTGTGTGTGTGTGTGTGTGTGTGTGTGAGTGATTTCTCACCTTCAGGAG